>NIPM01000026.1:1559801-1626747 GCA_002738285.1 Holacanthella duospinosa
TTTAGCTTAAGCTTTGGTTTTTCTTTTCTATTGTTAAAGCATATACCTTGGAAAGGCTATCAAGCTTTAATGTAGGGCTGGGTCACTTTGGTATTAAATTTATGACCATAATTTCAAAGATCACTATTATATATTTTCCTTCTGGAATGGAATCCTGCTACATTTACATTACATTATAAAAAGAAGAGAAAACTAACTGTTGATGTTGATAGGTTGATATATATATACATTTTTCATTTTTTTTTGTCTAGATATTGAACTGGACCGTGTCGGAAGACCACCAGGATATGTGCCAAGTAAAAGGACAAAAAGATTCTGACTGTCGTAACTTCATCCGTGTCTTCCATGGTCCTATCCATCATCACCATTCACACTCATCCAATGGTGGGAGTAGTAGTAATGGAAGTGGCGGAAATGAAAATATGACAGAATACAAAGAAAATAATACAAAAAGTGAGGAAATGTCTGAAAAATGGATTATTTGCGGAACTAATGCCTTCAAACCACAGTGTCGGCTCTATGATGAGACATTGGGAAATTTTAGCCATGAAATATCAGGGGTTGGTTATAGTCCATTTGATCCTACTCATATGTCAACGTCAGTTCTTCATCATGGAGCTGTTTATGCTGCAACTGTTGCTGATTTTGGTGGGATTGACTCTCTAATTTACAAAAATCCACTTCGAACGGAACAAAATGATCCCAGACATCTGAGCAGTAAGATTTTTTTTTCTTTTATTTTAGAATTTGATCTTAGAACTTATATTGCTATAGTTGAACCACTTGACCAAAAAAAAATTNCGGAACAAAATGATCCCAGACATCTGAGCAGTAAGATTTTTTTTTCTTTTATTTTAGAATTTGATCTTAGAACTATATTGCTATAGTTGAACCACTTGACCAAAAAAAAATTTTTTTATCTATAGTTATACTCTTCGACAGTTACCTACTCTGACGACAATGTCCTTAGCAAAATCTGTCACTTCGACAACAACTATTATTTCATTAGTCTCTAAGAATCCTCCCTCAATGACAAGTCCTTCCTTTCTGACATTTCTATCCATGTTGTCAAATTTATGTCATTTAATATAAAAATTTTAAAAATTAAAAAAAATTTCTTCTTTTTTTTCTTCTACAGATCCTTCGTTTGTTTCATCCTTGAGCCATGGTGATTTGGCACTATTTTTTTTCCGTGAACTTGCAGTAGAACATACAAATTGTGGGAAAGTTGTCTACAGTCGTGTTGCACGGCTCTGTCGTCATGACACAGGAAGTCGGAAGCACAAAGATCGCTTCACCACTTTTTTAAAAGCAAGACTCAACTGTTCTGTCCCAGGAGAGTTTCCATTCTATTTTGACCATATCCGTAAGTGTGATAGTTGATTCAAAAAATTTATTTTTTACATCGCACAATTATTAGGGTTGATTGATCGATTGAGTTAATGTCAAGGCCTCAAATGTCACACACCTTCGTCATTCAATTTCTCTCTGAGTATCAACTGTGGTAACGAATTGAGAATGATAAAAAAAAACCGATTTATCGAACAATGGGACGACGTGGAGTATAAGATCTCACGTCCTTTCATCTTTCTTTTGACACCTTTCAAATTATTCTTCAATAGTAATAATAATAACAGCTTTCACTCATAATCGCTGCACAGTATTCGAATTTGAACCTTTCGGAATCATCCAAAGGTAATAAACAACGGAAATGAAGGTTTGCCAGATGCGCCGGCGCATTAACATTCAGTCTCAACTCTCAAGCTCAACAAAACGATCCTTTGCTCCCTAAAAAAAAATTTTTTTTTCTTCTCAAATCTTTTTTTCCTGAAAAAAAAATTGGGATATCCTGTAACAATGGAAAGTCCTTACCCATTGTTAAAACCAATAATAATAATTTTTACTACCAATATCCTAACAAAAATCAGTTTTACCTTTTTTTTTCCTGTATAATTTCAATTCCATATATTTTTTTTTACCCTTACTGCGTAAGCAGATGTTTGTTTTCAGATGAAATTTACAATTGGCAGTTCTATGACTTCATAATTTGGTTTATAATTCAATGATTATTGTTGAATTTAATAGACTATTTTTATAATTTTTTGGGGAAATGTTATAAATGATCCACGATTCTTAAAAAAAATATTATTGTAAATTATAAAAAGTTAGGGCAAAATTCATAATATAGGGTGACCCCGCCCATAATAACCGATGAGCCAACTGTTGAGTTCATTTCAAACTGAGGAGGTTTAGATTTAGAACGTCATTTGATATTATTGTTCAACCGATCTAACCCTAAGGACCTAACAATTAAATTATACAACAATCAATATTTTTTTAAATCATATTGTTGTTTTTTTTTGTATAAATTTTAGAAGGGACAAGTTCTGTATTTCTGGACAGTGGACGAAGTATTGAAATGCTCTACGCAGTATTTACAACTCCTGACAATTCTATTGGAGCCTCTGCTGTCTGTTCCTTCAGTTTGTCTGATATTCTCAAAGTCTTCGATGGTCCATTCAAAGGTCAATCTTCTTATGAATCTAATTGGCTCCCAGTATCATCGAATGATGTCCCTAGCCCTCGTCCAGGTGCATGTCATCCAGACCCAACATATCTCCCTGACTCCGCTTCAATTGCCTTTCATAAGGCTCATCCACTTATGGATGAAGCTGTCCAAGGGACATTGGCACTTGTTTATGCTTCAAATACTGACAGATTCCGTGTTATTACTGTTGATCACTCACCGGAAGTGGATTTGAGCCGTGCTTCTGCTTCCTATCATGTTCTTTATATTGGAACTGACTCAGGGAAAATATTAAAAGCTGTTGTAGACAATAATCGTCAAAATGTGTCACGTCAAAGACGTCATGAAGATACTGATGAAGAAAAATATTCGACATCCGCCTCACCAGATGATCCACCAACAATGTTTACACTAAATTCAAGCCTAATATCAGCATCTTGGCAAGTTGCTGATAAACCAATCAAAACATTACGTCTTATCAATCCCCGAACATTATTGGTTGGAACTGAAACAGAAATTTTTCTAATACCAATCCATCACTGTGGAGAATATAAAACTTGTCATCAATGTATAAAACTTAGAGATCCTCACTGCTACTGGGATATGAATAATGAAGCTTGTGTCTCAATGGAAACAATAGGAGGGGTCAATGGAGGTCAATATGATCTTCGTCAAGATATACAAAATGGAGATGATCAATTCTGTCCACAAGGTATGATATTCTTTGACCTTAACATCAATTAATTTTTGAATTATTTAGTTTTAAGAAAAATGGGTTATAACATTTTTAACTAAATTAGAAGTAATGAAGAAACAACCTGTTGAGGTGACGGTTGAACCAGTACACCCTGAGTCAAATGAAATCTTGAGTCAAAACGTAAAACGTGATGGTGAAGAATGTTGCTCATGCGTCACAACAACAACAATGAGTCCACAGATTGGTACGAATCGAATCCCTGAACTTGACGATCACTTCAGATACATTGGTGGAAGTCATGACTATGACGATCGAGCAATCACATTTGCTGAAATGGATCCATCTATTGACAATTTCCCTAATCGAATCCCAAAAATGACTCGAAAAGGTAAGCCCAGTCTAGTTCATTGACAAAATGGATACCATTTCTAACTCACTCTGATATATTAGTTATTTTATTAGACATTTGCAAAAAAAAAAAAAAAATTTTTTNGATACCATTTCTAACTCACTCTGATATATTAGTTATTTTATTAGACATTTGCAAAAAAAAAAAAAAAATTTTTTCATATTCTTTTAGTGCATGACTCTGACTGGGCTTATCTTTTAACTCTTATATGCTTCTAATTAGTAGTTCTAATTAAAATTTTCTAATAGTATAAACCTTCATTTTGTTGAATTTCATAAATTTTTATAAAAAAATTTCTTTAAAATTTCAGACTATGAGTCATCATCTGTACAGTCTGGTGAAGAATCAACTATTGGTCGAGGATCTATAGTGATGGCAACAGTGGGGTCAACACTCTTGTCACTTCTTATTGGTTTCTTTATTGGCTTCATTGGTTCAAAATGGTTAGCCAAAAAGAAAAAATCAACAAAAACTGCTGCTACTAATGCCCAATTGGCAGCATCTATAAATGAACAGTCTCAAAGGCTTACAGCCAAACCTATAGACTTCGTAGTGAATGTGACAAACTGTAATGGTACCCTTAATAAAAATCCCCTTAAAAATAATTTAAATACAGACACACTCGAAAAAACTGTGAAAAAAATTTACTTGTGAAAGTGTACAGGTAGTGTTTTTCTGATAACAAGTGACACTCTGTGCCTTTTTTTTCAGTGCCTCAACAATTGGCAACTCTGCCTCCACCGTTCTTCGCAATCTTATATCCACAAGTTATATTACTATTGTTGCTGTTTTGTTTACATCCTGTAACTAATTATTAATTAGAAGCGGATTTTATATTTCGAATTACTTTGTATTTTTTTTATCTACCGTGTTTTATTTCTAGTTTTCATATAAGTTATATGTAATTCTATTCAGTCTTGTGTTACCTGTTTCGTCATAGAAAAACTTGATTTTTGAATTTGGAGTCGGCGCAATGTTGTGAAAGAGTTAAGGGGGAAAGACGAAGGTCAATGACCTTGGTGTAGAATCTACCATCAGTTATGATTGGCGGAGGCAACCGCTAGCCTCATATTTTGCAAAACCAGACAAGTGTATACCATCAGCCTATCTGGTTTAGTGAAATAGCGCCAAGTTTTAAAAAATAATTTTTTATAAAGGAAACTAATTTACAAGCTTTAAGTTTTGAATTGAAAAATTTAAACTAAACTCTCAAACACGACGTCTACAACGAGATTAATTTGTTGTTACTGGACTAAAATGGCGCGGGTTAATCGATAAAAAATTTTTTTATTAACTCAATTTGAAAATTATGACGAAGCAGGAAACCTCGAATCTTTTCATACCTGTGGAATATAGGGCTAGGCTAAAGTGTATCATTATTAACGATTTTAAATTGTGCATTATCGGGGGGTTAGCAAGTTCGAATGTGAGACAATGACGGTGATGATGGTAAAATGTGTTCAACGAGCTCCTGAGCAAGCCTTTATTACAGTATAATGTATTAAGTTTTTTTTAATATTTCGAGCACAAAATTTTGACACACAAACATTTTCATTTTGAATTTGTTAATTAGTTTTGACCTGTATTTCAAATTCAGAATTTCACACTGACTGAATAATTAGTAACAGAGCGAGTAATTGACAATCCACTCTGAATATTGCCGAATTTCTCAACCAACCCACCTAAATTACATTTTGAAAAACAATAAATCATAATGAATATGTTGAGATCATTAATTTAGTAATTAGAAATGAAACTTTTTTTTATCAACAATTTCAAATTATTTCTTTAGGTTCTCAACCTCAACTTTGTTATATGCTTCCATGTGACAAGATTTTCATGAATTAGTCAAAAAATTTTTTGGCTTATTTGCAGAANAGTATTTGTAAAATACCCCCCTCTGGAATTCGGGTAAGTAATACATCAATCGACTGGAAATTAGCGTTAATTACGAATCTGACATCCATTGTTGGCGGTCAAGTCAACTTTTGCAAAAAATTTCCAAATTTGTGCCAATTACAATTTTTGTTAGTACAGTGGCTTTAGCTTAATGTCACCTCAAAGGGAACCAAAAAATCGGTTGACAGTAGGCGGAGTTGACAACAGCCGATATTGTCAACTGACTTATAATTCAAAGATGACATAAACATAGGTGACATAAACCGAAGTTCATGATTTTAGAGGCACATTTTACGATACGACTAGTGTGTAAAGTGACTCCCAAATCTCACTGAGTCAGAGTCATTGACTCCCGAGTAACTGACTCTGACTTACTGTAGTTTAGGAGTTGACTCAGGAGTCATGACTCTGACTCCCCATATTTTCGCGAGTTGACTCTTGAGTCATGACTCTGACTCTGACTCTGAGTCATTAAAAAATGTTTAATATCTTCTTTTAAATATTGAGAAAAATTCTATAAACTGTATAAAATTTCTATAAATTGTAGATGTCACTTTGCCTTTTTTTCACCTTTTGTAAATTTAGATTATCTTGAATCGATGTTGATGAACTTTGACTTTCATTAACTGGAGAATTTTCCACATTTAACACAACACAATCATCCTCCATTCTTAATTAAAAGTCCGTAAGAGTGGGACGAACACAAAACACAAACAGATGATTTATATCAGAAAGAGTAAACAATCTTAAGTAAAATGAATGCAATGAATAAGATGAATGAAACGTGTTTGAACATGAATGAATACCAAAAATCGGCTTCTGGGCAGGAAATGCACAAGAGTCATGACTCTGCTACTGATGAGTTGACTCTGAGAGTCATGACTCTGACACTCAAACAGGGAGTGAGTCAGAGTCATATAATGGCTCTGACTCCCAAATAATTCATAAAGTCAGAGTCATGAGAGTCAGAGTCATGACTCAGGAGTCAGAGTCACTTTACACACTAGATACGACACCTTTTTCGATTTATTTTACAGTTTTTGAAGTTATGACCTGAATTTAGAATACTATAAAAGCAAATTACTTCTGAAAGTAATCAGCAAGCTTTTTTTGCAATATGCCAGAGAAATGGCTTTGAGATATTATCTTCTCAGAAACTCCCAAACTATCGGTACTTATTTGCAAAGTTCTTCACTTCCAATGTTGCTTATCGTTAAAACTTTAAGTTTCTCAATCCTAACCATGTGCCTATCTAAAGTTGGCATACTCGCGGTTGGAATAAACCCGCGACTGAGGGTGAGTCTAAAAAAAAAACTTTCACGATCGAGGATCTCATTAGTACTGGTTGTTTAGGTTGCGAATGGGTCAATTTTTGAATCAACTTTCAGCGGGATTTGTCCCTCTCAGAGTATGCCAGCCCATTCCACACTTTACATTCTCTTAGGGACAGAGCTGGTCATCCCGCTCTACACATCAATCGCAACATACAATGGTTTTTCTCATTTACAGAAAAACTCTTCATTCCACCATCAGAATTTGAGAATTTTAATACTCTTGTTTCAGTTTTTTTTAACAAATTTTTAAAACTGATCAAGTTTACTTTAGTATGTTTGTGTACTTACCGTCTTTCTCGATTTAATTCCCCACCTCGATATAATTCCCCACCTTCTGGCTAGTTTGAAATAATAATTCTCCACCTCGAAATAAATTCCCATGAGGAATCATTAAAAGTCTTATCAGGCCCGAAATTAGTAACAATTTTATGTAAAATTACATGAAGAAGAAAATTGAAAATTTAGAAGACAACAAAAAGCCAATAAAGTATCAGATATCCCTCACATGGATAAGAAAAATTTCATTATTTGTATCTTTTTACCTCTTATAAGAAGTAAACAATTATAAAAGAAGCAAAATCTTCACTTCCAATTAATAATTCCCCACCTCGAATTAATTCCCCCCTCGAAACAATTCCCCACATTTTGCCTGGTTTGAAATAATAATTCTCCAGGGGATTTAAACCGAGAAATACGGTACCTTCCTCCGTATTTTCTATACAGGAAAAATCGCAGGTTTATTTTCAAATTTTGTTTTTCCTCCAATTTCTAGTAGTTTTTAATTTTCCGCTTTGCCATTTCATTTGGAAATAGGCCAAAGGGAGTTTAACAGATAGGATGCAATTACCAGCTTTCATTTCGTCAAAACTTCTCGGATCGATTTGGAATTTAGCAAGAGTGAGCAAAAACGCATTTTGAGATGATAGTTTTGATGGTTTCGAAAATATTCGAATCAAAATTTTTATGACTATTTGAAATTTCACCACCCACCAAAGCTAAGGTTTAAATTATTAAATTTATTCGTTGTGTTGTGTGTAACTCTAGTAATCTGGAGTGGCTTGGTGTTATTATTATGTGCCCAGCTAAGGGGTGGTGATAATTTTGAGTGTGAGTAGTGTTGTAAAAGCCTTCACAAGATAAACGGAGGAAAGTTTTAGTAAAAAATATTGGTCCATTCACAACCTATTATTATTAATATAAATATTAATATAGTTTTATATGCTGACGACCTAGCAATATATTCATATGAGGAAGATTTAAAGTTATCAATGCAAAACATAGAAAAAGCACTAGAACTATTAGATAACTGGTGCAATAAAGTTGGCCTAGAAATGAATTATGACAAGACAAAATTCATGGTGTTTAGAAAAGGAAAAGGTCAAGATAATGACCTCCCACAATCAATAATTTTCACAATCATGAAATCAATAAAGTGAAAACCTTTAGATATTTAGGTGTCATTTTAGAAGAAACCCTAAACTTTGATAGACATGCACAATTGGTTGAAACAAAGGTAGCAATTGCCTGTGGTCGTATCATGCATCTGAAAAGAAATTTCACAAAACACATTTGTAAAATAATCTTTAATGCATTTGTATTATCTCAGGTCAATTTTTGTTTTAGCATTTGGGCTGACTCAAATAGCAAAATCCTAGGTATACAAAGAAAGATTAATAAAAGTCTGGCCCAATTTAGTTACCCGGTTATGACTAAGAAGAATTTTAATAAGAAACAGTTCATAAATTCAAGGTATTACAATATGACTAATTTGGATTATTTTACACTTTATGACGACTTTAATATACTAAGCTTGACTGAAAGACTTAATTACACAACATTAATTCAAAACGCATTTTGAATTTCTCGCTGATCACTAAAATACCAACTTAGAAACTTAAAGGGNCTTTAATATACTAAGCTTGACTGAAAGACTTAATTACACAACATTAATTCAAAACGCATTTTGAATTTCTCGCTGATCACTAAAATACCAACTTAGAAACTTAAAGGGTCGTACAGATTCTTTCTGGTATACCTCACAATACCGATATTCATTTACCGAAAATTTTTACCAACTTTCCCGAATAGAAGGGTATGCCCCTAATAATTTTGAGTTNGGTCGTACAGATTCTTTCTGGTATACCTCACAATACCGATATTCATTTACCGAAAATTTTTACCAACTTTCCCGGATTGAAGGGTATGCCCCTAATAATTTTGAGTAGTTTTGAAACTCCATTGAGCAATGTTTAACCCGACGTTCACACACCTGCAAAGATCGGCGTTTTCCGTTCTCGCTTCCACGGTATCTTTTTGGCTCCGCTCTCAAACTTTTTTATTATTGGGCTCCGCTAGAGCGTCTAGAAAACTTACTTTGAGCTTAGCTTCTAACGCTCCATTCATTTATTAATTCAAGAACTTTGAAATTTTGATAACTACAAAATTTCCGTATATTTCTGTAACTTAGGTTCGAAGTCTGGACTTATAATATTTACTTAAAATTTTGACAAACAACAGAAGAAACGAGGTTGACTACCTCTTCAAAAATAAAAAAAATGGTAATTAGATGGTAATTCGTGTTTTAGAAGTTGGCACTACTGAGACCTAAAATTTCCATATCCAAAATTGTATTATATCAACACAATATTGGTTTAAAGCTCATCTTTGCTTGAACAATTTTTGGCTTGACTTATGTTGAGTATGACAGATTCTTCTGTATCAGAAAAATGACCAATTTCACCAGTGTAGTGTGTAGGATAAAGTAGTAATGGTTCAGCTGAAAATGCTTTCAAATTCCGAGTAGGAAAAGCTGACATCCATTCTTGGCTAGAATTAATAATAGAAATATACAAATTATTATTGCTAAGGAGTTACTTGAAAAAACAAATGAACATATGAAATAAAATTTACATACTTTGAATGACGATTGTACATCACTGGTAAGAATTCATCAACTGGAATCAATTTTCTCAACGGCTTTGCATCAATTAGTTTCATAGCTCCACGTGACGAGATAACATAACCTAATGTCCAGTATGAGTAGCCCAATTCAACAATGTAATTTGACCCTGATACCCAAGGCTCAGTTACATTGGATGGACGTTTCCGACCGAGATAACTAGAGTTGTCAAAATTATATAAATTAAAAAAAAAACATTAATTTTTCTGTCAAAATTGTTCTGGAATTCTTGAATGTCTTACATAAGATCCCAGTCTAAGTTTAAATCTGCTACTTCCTGGAAAAGTCGATGTAGTTGAAGTTCAAAGTAGGGTTCAAATCGAATGTCATCTTCCAAAACTAGAGCAGTTTCGTGACGATTCTGTACCATCTGAAATAAGGATTTAAAAAATTTACAAGTCATGAAATATTTTTCTCAGTAAGTTACATATATTTACATCGTTCCATATTCTGTAGTGACTGAGGAAGCAACCAATTTCTCCATAAGTCATCACTCGTTTTGAATATGGATCACGATACGATGAAAGTGGTTCAACCCCTAAATCTACCAATTGATTCATTGTTAGTAGCCTGAAATTTATAAATATTTGCAATATGGTACAGATTAATAATCCGAAATTAAATTCAAATAATGAACAGCTCACTTTCCATCAGTAGCTTCAACGATTTGGTATTTAATACCCAAAATTTTCAAAACATTTTTCATTTTTTCCAAACGATCTGGTCGTCTTTTGAGATTTATTAAGTAAACTTGGTCGAATCCAAGAGTAGATAAGGCTCTATCCTGATCCATTGGTGGTATCCATTGTTTCAAATCATTCGATACTCTCATGGATGGGTACCAATATGCTAAAAATATAAGTAAATCTCTCTTAAGACTTAAAAATTCAACAAATATTATAATAATTTATTGAATTTATTATTATTATTATTCTATGTATTACCAGCTGCTTCTATTTTGAGATTATGTAGTTGAGCAAAGTCTTGTGCTAGTTCAGCTTCATCTTCCAGCGGTGTCAGTAAAGCTCCATATTCCAAATCATTACAAATTTCTAAAGGAATATCCATATTCTTTGCGTTAACAGCAAATCTAATGATGTCATCTTCTGGAATTGGAACCGAAGAATTAATATTTTTGACTTTAGATTCTTGAAAATCAGGTAGAGTGATATATCGTAAGTTCATAAGAACGGCTGTGTGTACCATTGGTACTTGGAAACAATCAATTATTTTTCTGTCTAAAATTTTCTTATATTGATCTGTCCGTTTGTAGTAATAGTTTTCCATTCCAGCCCAAAAGTTACTATAAAGCCCTCCAGAGACTAGCATCGGTGCAACAATACGTTTTTTCTTCTTGGTCAAATGTTTGAGTGTTTGATTATTGATTATAAATGCATCGGGGTCAAGAAACTGAAATATGAAAATAATTAAATAATTGGCAACTGTGTAATCTGTATCAAGTATTGGATGTTAATAAAATTTCCAGTTACCCAAATAAAATCAGCCCAAATTTTTTTCGCTGCAGCTAAGGCTTCTTCTTTTAAATGAATAATATGACGAAATCGTTTGGGTGTCCATTGCACTGAAGATTTAGTTTGATCAATTTGTCGAAATGGTGGTGTATCAATAATTTGACTTGAAATTGAATGATAAGAATCCGATTTCTTAATTAAATTTATCCATTTTGTCAAAATTTCCAATGTCCTATCTTCATTATGGTCACTTCGTATCCTAAAACAAAATTAAATCATTATTCTTATGATTTGAAAAAAAAAAAAAACTATTCAATAATCAATAATGACTGACCAGAGTGATATCCTGTCCTTTGGATAATCCAATTCTTGTAATAATGTTAAAAAATATGGCAACGTATGAGCTTTGTTCCTGATAAATAAAGCTATGAACACAGTTGGTTGAGCTTCATCCAATGCGCCTGCGTTGGACTGATGAGTGACATTGTTCATATGCTCATCACTACTCATCAATTTACATCCAGTTATTGTAAAAAACGTAACGAAAACTAATGAAGAAATTGTAAAGATTATAAATCTAAACTTAACCCTGAGTATTCCTGCCAATTTTAATTTTAACATTGTTGTAAATTATATTTTAATCATCTCTTCCCATTATTATTCTTGTCTAACTATGACTTTATTTTTCAAAATTTCAAACTATATTTATATTAATATTTAATATAATAAGTTAACTGGTTAAGTAATCAATTTGAAAAATTCAATTAATATCAAGTCTCACTTTTGTATATTATTTCAAAATACAGGAAATAGACAAGGGTTAAACTATTATAACATAAATAATCACTACAAAACTACCAAACAATAAAAATTTAATTCATAATTTAAATGTTAAATAAAAAATTTGAGTAAATTTTTAAAAACTTATAAAAATCCTATAAAATAATATAAAGTCTAAAAAGAAGGAAATTGTTCCNATTAATATCAAGTCTCACTTTTGTATATTATTTCAAAATACAGGAAATAGACAAGGGTTAAACTATTATAACATTAAATAATCACTACAAAACTACCAAACAATAAAAATTTAATTCATAATTTAAATGTTAAATAAAAAATTTGAGTAAATTTTTTAAAACTTATAAAAATCCTATAAAATAATATAAAGTCTAAAAAGAAGGAAATTGTTCCCACTTTTTGTAATATAAGACTATTTATTCTATAAAGATCTTTCCTTTTTTATTAAATTATAAGTTTAATAAATAGTGATTATAAGAATTAACAAAAAATCAGCTGGATGCTGGACTTGACTAGTAAAGAGTAAGATGAAGAGGAAGCCAAAAATATTATAACCTAGATTCTAAGGGATTGTAAGAAAAAACAATATGTGCAGATGGGACGATGGGAGTAAGGTTGACGACGACGCGTTAAGTTTTTTTTTGTCAATTTTCAATTTTAGTGGTGTCCTCTAGAGGCTTTTGTGACATAAAAATCAAAACTGAAGCGGTTTTTTTGGTGGGAAATAAAATTTTATTTGAATTAGGGTCTGTCGATCCGAAATTAAAAACTTTTACAGACTCAAATAAAGCTAATCNAGCCAAAAATATTATAACCTAGATTCTAAGGGATTGTAAGAAAAAACAATATGTGCAGATGGGACGATGGGAGTAAGGTTGACGACGACGCGTTAAGTTTTTTTTTTGTCAATTTTCAATTTTAGTGGTGTCCTCTAGAGGCTTTTGTGACATGAAAATCAAAACTGAAGCGGTTTTTTTGGTGGGAAATAAAATTTTATTTGAATTAGGGTCTGTCGATCCGAAATTCAAAACTTTTACAGACTCAAATAAAGCTAATCGATTTCTAACACCAACAATGACAACATCTTAAGTTATCTTCAAAACTAATTCTATATAAAACCATAACTTATCTACAACTAAATCATACATAATTAATTCTATCTAATCAATAATTACCTAAATATCCAACCTAATCATTGTTGTTAGGCATAGGCCCTAAGGGTTTTGTTGTACGGGATTAGGTTGTGGTTAAGTTCGGGTTGGGTTGTTGTCGTTGTTCAGATTGGTCTCTTCTCTTCAGTTAGATTTATTCATTGTGTAGCAATAGCATCATAAAATCAAAAATCTAGTTTTTTCTTTTTGTAGGGTTTGTTGATTTTGAATCAAAAATTTTTGATTAAATTGGTTAACGAATAACTCATTACATTCAGCTAATCCGATTTTAGGTATTTCCAGCGGAAACATGTAAGTTATAATCATTTAACACCGAGGATTTGGTACCCACTGTCGCTGCCTTAGTTTAGTTTTAGTTTACAAGTCCGACTTACACTTCATTGCTTAGAATGAATTCATTATGAATGAATGTTAAAATTTTTAAATTTACAACAGGGCGAAACCAGCTGCAAAGGGAGAGGAGAAGAAAAGACGTGATTCGAGCTCATCTAGTAGCTCTTCTTCGAGCTCATCTTCATCCTCTACTTCAGGGAGTTCTTCATCATCATCAAGCTCTTCGTCTTCATCTTCCAGTTCATCTGGAACTCCACAACCTAGACGCGGCGGAAGAGAGCGTGAGAGAGAAAAGAAAGAGTCCAAACCACTAGATAAGCCAAAAAGTCCAAAACACAGAGCTGGTTCACGATCTCCGAAACCTGCTGTCCGAGGTCGTTCTCCAGCAAAGGGTCGTTCTCCAGCAAAGGGTCGTTCTCCCAAAGCACGCTCACCAAAAGCGAGATCACCCAAGTCTCCAGCTCGAAGGGTGCGCTCCCCAAAAGTTTCACCGACACCACGTAGTGACGATCGGAAGAAACGAAAGACTAGGTCAACATCACGTTCACCCCGTCGCCGATCTCGCTCTCCTCGAAGAGGTTTGTTATCATCTACAAAAATGAGATAAAGATTTGCTTGTATGGGGTTATGTCAACTTTGGGAGCAATGAGCCATGGTGGAATTAAAAAAAAAATTATACGTCAAAAATTTTTAGATCAATACTTGGTAGATACTATAATTAGGTAATACCATTTTACCATACCCATTTAAGTTCAACTGATGTAAATTAATCTTTATTGATTACATTATCTAATTTTTTTTGAAGAAAATTAGTTTCGAAAAAGTGGTAAGCTTCGGAGTAGAATATTTTTTGTCCGTTTGAATCAGTGCACTAAAAGTTGACAAACTCTAATGCTAAGAGCTATAACTTCAGTGTTGTAAAATTGGTTTCGTCTATTTATTGCAATAGGTGTACCACCGGTGACAAGAAAGGAAAGGAGCCCGACTCCGAAACCGGTGAAAATCCACGTTGGGAGGTTGACTAGGAATGTGACGAAGGAACATTTGTTAGAAATTTTTGGATGTTTTGGAACTATAAAGGTGATTTTTTTATTGGTCCAAGTTATTATCTTATTTTGAGCTAGGATACTAACAGAATTGATATTATAGAGTGTCGTAAATCAACACGACAGTATGCACGGTGGGTCTAGTTTGGCTTACATAGAATTCTCTACTCCGGAAGAGGCAGAGAATGCAATGAAACATATGGACGGAGGTCAAATTGATGGACAGGTAAATAGAGAATGTTGGTGTTGAGGGATTTTGGAAAACCCTTTTATTAAATATGTTTTCCATTATTTATGAATTCCAGGAAATCACTGCAGCTCCAGTGCTCCACATGATGACAGCAAATCGTCCTCTAAATAGACCTTTTAACAACAGACCTATTCGTCGGAGCCCACCAATGATGAATCGACGACGTGGATTTGGTGGTCCTCCTGGAGGGGGTGGGAATTTGAGACGAGGTAATACAAAACAAGTTAATAATTTTTAGTGCCTAATTTCGGATTTGTTGAATTTTTTAAAGCTTTATTTTTATATTTAATAGGTTGGTCACCACCACGCAATCGCTCACCATTTAGAGAAAGACGTCGTTCCCCACCTCCACAACGTGTCCGTCGCTCACCACCACCACAACGAAAAAGACGCTATGAGCGATCATCCTCTTCGTCATCTCACTAAAGGTGGTATCGACAATGACTTTTAGTCAATTTGTCTAATGACCAAGGTTCCAATTACCACGCGCTGAACTTGACCAAGTCGTCAAAGTCAATTTCATATCGACAATAAAAATTGGACCAAGGTTCACAGGATCTCGAGTCATTAGTCAAATTTACTACGAGATCATAGTTATTTGCCACGAATTTTGAATAATTATTTTTTAGTTCAACAATAGTTCACTTGAGCAATTGTACTGCTAATTGCTAAATAAATAAATTCGTTTAATTTATCCCATACAGCTAACCTTAACAGTAATCTTTGCTTAAATCCAACTGAGGAACCTGTTTAGTGGATAATGGAAGCTGAACATCACGTAAAACTTCAATTTGGCAACGGATTAATTTGAGTCCGATCCAATAATTTTAGATTTTTTTTTTAATTTTGACAAATTTCAATGAAATTTTAAAAGTTAAATTTAATATAATTATTAAACTCATCTGTGGTTCCGGAGTTTATCATCATCTTCTTCATCTTTATTTCAACCCCCACAACTAACAATATTCAAAAATAGTTTATTGGGTCTTTTATATTTTCAGTCTCATATTGTATTGTATCTTATAAGTATGATATATTCAAAAAGTTTTATTTATAATAAATTCGTAGATTTATAAAAATATTTGTTTGTTTTCGAAGAATTACTTACTAGCTAAAGAACTATTAAAAAAATTATTTGAAAACCTATAATTTATGATTAATCATAATGATTAATCGCAAGGATTAATCGCAATGATTAATCATGAATTATGATTAATCATTGCGACTTATAGTTGTATTTTAGGGCTCATCACTTACGTCCAAAATATTTACACAAAATAGTTTCATCTCTTGAGTAAATTGACAGAAATTGATCAGTCACAGTCATACTCATAGAGAATTATGCATATATTTTTGATAACGCATTAATTATAATTTTGAATTTAATTGAAGCTGCTGCTGATATTTGGTAGGGAAATTTAAGCACGTCATTATAAAATGCATAAAACTCATAATTTTTAACCTAAAACTGCATAAATCATGCAGAAAAATTTCGCCTAGTCGGAGCATTCTTGATTATATTATTCTCTAAAACCTTTCAATTATTTCTGCTATTTGGTTTTTGATTTGATGTATTAAACGTAGACTTAGAAACTTCAGTTAAAAATATGTGGTGCTCATGCGCGTAGATGAGGATCCATAGGACTTGGTTTGATTCATAAAATGGCTCCTACAAACGGCACTATGGGTGCTAACCTAATCTTTAAAGTCCGGTTGGATTTTGAAAAAAAAANTAAAATGGCTCCTACAAACGGCACTATGGGTGCTAACCTAATCTTTAAAGTCCGGTTGGATTTTGAAAAAAAAATCTCTATTGCCTACTAACCGCAGGTTATACGGTATTTTCGTTTCCGATTTTCTTGCTGCGGGTTATACAAGAGGGCGAGTTATATCCGTATGATACAAATTATACATCTTGGAAAGTTCCCCACTTTAAAAAAAATAAACCTAACATGACTGTCTGAGCATGATTACAACCTTGTACTGCATCTATATTGTAAATCTTAAGACTCATGTTAACATAAGAAGCAATAGTAAGCATCAAACATTTGATAACTAAACTTTGACCCNAAAATGGCTCCTACAAACGGCACTATGGGTGCTAACCTAATCTTTAAAGTCCGGTTGGATTTTGAAAAAAAAAATCTCTATTCACTTGCCTACTAACCGCAGGTTATACGGTATTTTCGTTTCCGATTTTCTTGCTGCGGGTTATACAAGAGGGCGAGTTATATCCGTATGATACAAATTATACATCTTGGAAAGTTTGCCACTTTAAAAAAAAATAAACCTAACATGACTGTCTGAGCATGATTACAACCTTGTACTGCATCTATACTGTAAATCTTAAGACTCATGTTAACATAAGAAGCAATAGTAAGCATCAAACATTTGATAACTAAACTTTGACCCNTGTAAATCTTAAGACTCATGTTAACATAAGAAGCAATAGTAAGCATCAAACATTTGATAACTAAACTTTGACCCCATACCAAGGTGCACAGTATTCTCGTGAACTTGTTAGCTGAATTTATTAATAATTATAGATCTCGAACGANACCCCATACCAAGGTGCACAGTATTCTCGTGAACTTGTTAGCTGAATTTATTAATAATTATAGATCTCGAACGAACAATTGTATGAAGAAAATAATTTTGTGCATTTTGAGCTTAATGATTAATGAGCTTAATGATTAATGAGCTTAATGATTACCAGTGCAAGTTAGTACTCAAGTTTATTGAATCTGATGATTGCTTCCTCAAGTCTGATCTTAACTTCTAAAGTTACATTGGTTTTGTTTATGAAAAACTCCCACAGTGGTAGTGGTGATTGGAATTTATGAAAACAATTTTCAAAACAATCCAATTGAAAACAATTCCTAAAATTTGAATTTTTTAAGTATGGAAAAAGTGCGGGTTATCGCCGAGATGCGGGTAATGTGATTAATTTCTGTGTATGCTTAAACCTGAGGGTAATATGCGAGGGAATAGGGTAATTAGAATTTTTGTTATTTGCAATATAAAAATTCAACCGCAAAATTATTCAATTACTTTATGAATTCAGATTTAATGCATTAAGGCTGCCCTAATTTAGTGAGCCTCTTTCATCGTGTAAGGAGTTATATTTTTCAAAAATTTTATATGCTGTTCACAAAAAAGAAGAAAAAATTTTTTTCGCATCAAGAAAAGTTTAAGTTTTCGTACCATTACCAACTTTTCATTACTTTTTCTTTGGTACTTTTTTGGGGAATATCTCTTCGTATCTTTGAGATACATTAACTCGTTTTCTTAAATCATAACTATCCTAAGCCATGTAATCAGTAATAAAACTAATTGTTGAAACTCTAAACATAAATCGAAAATTACTATATATGTAGGCAAATGAAGAAAAAATAATATAAAATTAAGTAAATAAATACAGTGTGGTTGAAAATGGTTGCGAAATTTCAGTGGATAAGGATAGTTTTTGCGTCCTTTTATGCTTCAAGTTCAGTTCTTCCACTTGGTTACGCATGAGTTGAATATTTAGAACAATAAGTGAAAGTATCTTTTCCCAACCATTTTTAGCCTCTGTATGTGGAGGAAGATTTAAAAGACAGGCCAATAATCCGAGCAAGGTTTTCATGAAGGGTAAAAGAACTACACTAACGGATGAAAAGTACAGTAGATTCCGCTTGTAGAACCTTAAGCGGACCGAGGAAATGCATTCAGTATAGCGGGAGTTTATTACAGCTGTATAATAAACGGGTTAATAATTTAAAAATANAAAAGCGGACCGATGAAATGCGTTCAGTATAGCGGGAGTTTATTACAGCTGTATAATAAACGGGTTAATAATTTAAAAATATATTCACTATACAGTAAACCTCGGATAAGCCGACTTCGGTTACCACGGACCACTTGGTCCGGTCCGCGCCCTGAGATAGGGAATTTGTGTATAAATGGAACGGCTAANCTCGGTTACCACGAACCAGGTCCGGTCCGCGCCCTGAGATAGGGAATTTGTGTATAAATGGAACGGCTAAGCCGAACCCTCGGCTACCACGAACGCCTTTCCGTGGACCCAGTCCATAAGTCACATGCTTTTTTACCTCGGTTAACACGAACACCAATTAATTGATCAATTTTTAAAGAATCTTCACCTTTTTTCTTACAAAATTTAACGAATAAGTTCTTTTGAATGACTTTTCAAACATTGAAATTCGACAGAAAATGAACCAATGATATATTTTTAGTCATTTTTAGTCTCCACAACAACTTACTATTATGAAGTAATGGTAAATTAAAACTACCTCGGCTAAGACGAACAAATTATTCCCCAAGTTGTATGTTCGGCTTAAGCCGAACCTCGGTTACCACGAACCATATTTTCCGGTCCCTTGGAATTCGGCTTATCCGAGGTTTACTGTATCAGGAATTATCAGGTAAAGTTTAACGTGTGACACGGAAATACATCAGAAAGGCTAAGAAGTATGTGCTTCGCGATTACAATGCGCTTCTTTTATATTTTATTTTATTGAGACCAGACTCAAAATTCTTAAAAAGTGCAGGAATACACATATATTTTCAATTGAAATAGCCAAATTAACGGAATATTACTTTGCCAAAGATAAACTAAATTCGTAACTCAAGGGATCTGTGCAAAGTTATTACAGAAGACGATATTAATTTTTTTTCCCTAATAATTCATCAAATAGTAACGAGACAGAGATTTAAATGGGTGTGCGCTCGGTATATTATAAACCACTGCTAGAGTTGTTAAATGAGTAATTTCATGCTTCTAGGATAAAGCGCTTGATAGCAGCATAAGCTAATTCACACACCTTCGCACTTATGAAAAGGAAATACTATTCTCTTAATATAGCCGGAAGTTTAATATAATCGGGTTCAATATAGCAGCCGGACAAATTAATATGTAAACTCCTATTTTCCCAACCGGTACCAAAGGGTTTAGTTCATTATATGAGAAGATGTTACAACTGGATTTACTACAACCAAATTCCACTATAAAAAGATTTAGAACAGATAGTCGAAGTTTACGTGACAGAACACGAAGGGTTGTTGTGAAGATGGCAAGTAAAAATTGGCTTGCTTATAGAAAAAGGAATGGGATTGCCTTAATCTGAAGNAGGGTTGTTGTGAAGATGGCAAGTAAAAATTGGCTTGCTTATAGAAAAAGGAATGGGATTGCCTTAATCTGAATAAATAACAGGATTGTATTGATTTCGACTTTAAGAAACAAAAATAAGGATTAAGTTTCAAAAGTAGACAAAGGATGTCCAAATTGACAAATGAGAACGATTGAGCAAGAAAATAATAGGAAGGTAGTTAATAATTACAAGTAAAACAGGAAAAGTATGCTATATGATTATGTTGTTAACATCTTTATAGAAACAGGTAGAAATGGGTTTCTTATAAGTAGTGATAATTTTAATAAGAAAACTCAAAATTCAAGTTTCAAATTACAATAATAGAAGTGTAACTGTGATTAGGTCTAACATTTTCTCCGGAGCATTGTGTATCNTTCAAGTTTCAAATTACAATAATAGAAGTGTAACTGTGATTAGGTCTAACATTTTCTCCGGAGCATTGTGTATCGACCTAACCATGCGTAATGGCGAAATATGTACTTGAGACTATTTTTTTTTGATTCCTCAGAAACTTCAAAAGCTGTTAATATTATCACGATATAACTGCGATGATTTTAATATAGATCTTATATACAATTTTTGTGATTTGAAATTAAAAATTGTGGTAGACACTAGATGAGAAAATTGGTCCGAATCGATGATGAGAAAATTGCTCCAAATCGATACGATGATGGGTTTAAAAAACAAGATTTCATTGGCTAGCATCGGTTGGAATAAATTAACCTTACCGGACCGACCGATAGGCCGAAATGACATAACATTAACCCACTGCAGGTACACTATTCGCATTCATAACATTGCCTTGGATTTACTACTTTAAAGTCTAATTACCTTCTATTGATTGTAGTTTTAACCAGTTAAGTATAAAATTGTCAATTTTGTACAGTGTTATCCAAATTTTTTTTGGCTTTTCATGCTCTAGTTGTAAAAATTTTGACTACAAATATAACAAAATATNATGACATAACATTAACCCACTGCAGGTACACTATTCGCATTCATAACATTGCCTTGGATTTACTACTTTAAAGTCTAATTACCTTCTATTGATTGTAGTTTTAACCAGTTAAGTATAAAATTGTCAATTTTGTACAGTGTTATCCAAATTTTTTTTGGCTTTTCATGCTCTAGTTGTAAAAATTTTGACTACAAATATAACAAAATATTAAATATCTTAAAAAAAATNTTTGGCTTTTCATGCTCTAGTTGTAAAAATTTTGACTACAAATATAACAAAATATTAAATATCTTAAAAAAAATTCCATATTTATAAATAAACAAAAGAATATAACCTCTTTTTCAAATAACTGAAAATTTTGCTTCTATTACAAGAAAAAAGCCTAAGGTTTGAGGTTTGACTAACTCCAATATCATTTAATAATTATGACATCAATAGATATGTTTTAAATCTATCATTTTAATGTAAAATATGAAATAAATCAAATTTAATTAGTGGTCAAATGTATTTCCGAGATTTTATAACATTATACTATATAACTCAAAATGTAGATAGAATTAAATTTAACACAATTATTCCAAACGTAATTTAACAACTTTTTTTTTCTTCATTCTACAATAAAATACAACGTTAGTGCTTGAACCTTATTCCGTTTATGTAATATATTTTGNCGTTTTCTTAAATCATAACTATCCTAAGCCATGTAATCAGTAATAAAACTAATTGTTGAAACTCTAAACATAATCGAAAATTACTATATATGTAGGCAAATGAAGAAAAAATAATATAAAATTAAGTAAATAAATACAGTGTGGTTGAAAATGGTTGCGAAATTTCAGTGGATAAGGATAGTTTTTGCGTCCTTTTATGCTTCAAGTTCAGTTCTTCCACTTGGTTACGCATGAGTTGAATATTTAGAACAATAAGTGAAAGTATCTTTTCCCAACCATTTTTAGCCTCTGTATGTGGAGGAAGATTTAAAAGACAGGCCAATAATCCGAGCAAGGTTTTCATGAAGGGTAAAAGAACTACACTAACGGATGAAAAGTACAGTAGATTCCGCTTGTAGAACCTTAAGCGGACCGAGGAAATGCATTCAGTATAGCGGGAGTTTATTACAGCTGTATAATAAACGGGTTAATAATTTAAAAATATATTCACTATACAGTAAACCTCGGATAAGCCGACTTCGGTTACCACGGACCACTTGGTCCGGTCCGCGCCCTGAGATAGGGAATTTGTGTATAAATGGAACGGCTAAGCCGAACCCTCGGCTACCACGAACGCCTTTCCGTGGACCCAGTCCATAAGTCACATGCTTTTTTACCTCGGTTAACACGAACACCAATTAATTGATCAATTTTTAAAGAATCTTCACCTTTTTTCTTACAAAATTTAACGAATAAGTTCTTTTGAATGACTTTTCAAACATTGAAATTCGACATTCGACATTGGAATTCGGCTTATCCGAGGTTTACTGTACCAGGAATTATCAGGTAAAGTTTAACGTGTGACACGGAAATACATCAGAAAGGCTAAGAAGTATGTGCTTCGCGATTACAATGCGCTTCTTTTATATTTTATTTTATTGAGACCAGACTCAAAATTCTTAAAAAGTGCAGGAATACACATATATTTTCAATTGAAATAGCCAAATTAACGGAATATTACTTTGCCAAAGATAAACTAAATGTCCACGTTATTCCTGTCAGTATGGTTTTTTCTATACGGAGAATTGTTTAAACCCTATGTATCCGGTTCACTGACCCGTAACGTCCGGAACGTGTATTAATCAAACGCAGTCTATTGGTGTATGTATACCCATTACACCATTAAAGAAATACTAACTACTTGGGCATTTAATATTGAAATTTCAATATATTGAAATATTGAGATATTGGGAATTCTAGAGATATTGAAATATTGATATTGAGCATGCCTAATAGTGTGTATTTCAATATAGAAAATACTCACTTTTCACGTAAAATAAGTTGTTTTTAATTAAAAAATAACTGTTTTTGCATTGGTTTTATTACATACAATTTAAGAAATGAAATGAACTGTGATTCACATGATATGCCAATGTATCAAAAATAATTTTAAACGAGTTTTCTTGGGATTAGATACACGCGTAATACTTTTAATATGCAATCAATATTTCAATATCGAAGATTTCAATATTTGTGATCTCAATTACTAAAATATTGAAATATTGATATTGAAGAATGCAATCAATTGGGGTCTTCCCATTCGCTTCTTAAGAGTTATGATACGTTTCAGAATTTAGAATTCTGATATTTATTAAAATTGAAAATGAGAGGTTTAGTATTTGAATTTTCTTAGAAATTGCTTCTCAGATTATTGGATTGGTTTGATTTAAATCCTAATTTTTACATATTTTGAAATGTCTCATAAAAACGCTATTGTCGACACTCTATTGGCTATTGCAAGTAAGGACTTGGAATATCTGGACACCTCAAGTAATTATTTAGAGCATCGTAACATAGATACATACTCAATCTCACCCGTGGTCCACTTATGTTGCACACCTGCCCTGGCCCTTCTTTTAGAATTTGGGTTTTTTAATTCACTAATACGCTTTTTGCCCTTATCAGTTTTCATTTGTCAACTTGAAATAGCAATTAAACACAATAACAAGGGGAAATTTTGATCTTTCCAAACTAGTAAAGTTTAATTGCATTTAATTTCCCACTCTTAAATGGTCGCAATGGGGAGAGTTGACTCATTCCTAGAAACTAAAAAATGAAATTCTAAATAAAAAGATGCCTCTTAGATTGTTAGAAGGCTGAGAGGTTTTAAGAATTAAGAGCCAATCAAAAAGTTCGAAAGTGACGTCAATCTCTCAGCATTCTAAAAGGCCTTTCATAATTTTAATTTCTAACACGTATTAGAATTCTAAGAAGTGAATGGGAAGAGCCCCAATATTACAGGGTGTTTAACATTTTTTTTTTGCACGCTAGAAAGCATGACGTCATTTTTTCACACTCTTGCTGGCAGCAGCATGGGGTGGGAGGAGCTACGATGAAATTGGAAAAAGAGAGTGAAAAAAAAAACACCCTGTACATGCCCTAGTAACAGCAAACTAGACATAGACATCCCCCTCCCACAATGAGAAATTGGATTTCTTAGTTTCCTTCCGCATTCAACATAAATACACTGAAACTCATAATGGCGCGATACAGATCTAATCTATTTTGCTTAAAATTAAACGTGATGAAAAATTAAACTATTACAGGCCCTTGAAATTCGTAACTCAAGGGATCTGTGCAAAGTTATTACAGAAGACGATATTAATTTTTTTCCCTAATAATTCATCAAATAGTAACGAGACAGAGATTTAAATGGGTGTGCGCTCGGTATATTATAAACCACTGTTTTTTGGTGTTTCTAAAAAATAATAAAACCGCTAGAGTTGTTAAATGAGTAATTTCATGCTTCTAGGATAAAGCGCTTGATAGCAGCATAAGCTAATTCACACACCTTCGCGCTTATGAAAAGGAAATACTATTCTCTTAATATAGCCGGAAGTTTAATATAATCGGGTTCAATATAGCAGCCGGACAAATTAATATGTAAACTCCTATCTTCCCAACCGGTACCAAAGGGTTTAGTTCATTATATGAGAAGATATGTTACAACTGGATTTACTACAACCAAATTCCACTATAAAAAGATTTAGAACAGATAGTCGAAGTTTACGTGACAGAACACGAAGGGTTGTTGTGAAGATGGCAAGTAAAAATTGGCTTGCTTATAGAAAAAGGAATGGGATTGCCTTAATCTGAAGAAATAACAGGATTGTATTGATTTCGACTTTAAGAAACAAAAATAAGGATTAAGTTTCAAAAGTAGACAAAGAATGTCCAAATTGACAAATGAGAACGATTGAGCAAGAAAATAATAGGAAGGTAGTTAATAATTACAAGTAAAACAGGAAAAGCATGCTATATGATTATGTTGTTAACATCTTTATAGAAACAGGTAGAAATGGGTTTCTTATAAGTAGTGCTAATTTTAATAAGAAAACTCAAAGTTCAAGTTTCAAATTACAATAATAGAAGTGTAACTGTGATTAGGTCTAACATTTTCTCCGGAGCATTGTGTATCGACCTAACCATGCGTAATGGCGAAATATGTACTTGAGACTATTTTTTTTTGATTCCTCAGAAACTTCAAAAGCTGTTAATATTATCACGATATAACTGCGATGATTTTAATATAGATCTTATATACAATTTTTGTGATTTGAAATTAAAAATTGTGGTAGACACTAGATGAGAAAATTGGTCCGAATCGATGATGAGAAAATTGCTCCAAATCGATACGATGAAGGCTTTAAAAAACAAGATTTCATTGGCTAGCATCGGTTGGAATAAATTAACCTTACCGGACCGACCGATAGGCCGAGATGACATAACATTAACCCACTGCAGGTACACTATTCGCATTCATAACATTGCCTTGGATTTACTACTTTAAAGTCTAATTACCTTCTATTGATTGTAGTTTTAACCAGTTAAGTATAAAATTGTCAATTTTGTACAGTGTTATCCAAATTTTTTTTGGCTTTTCATGCTCTAGTTGTAAAAATTTTGACTACAAATATAACAAAATATTAAATATCTTAAAAAAAATTCCATATTTATAAATAAACAAAAGAATATAACCTCTTTTTCAAATAACTGAAAATTTTGCTTCTATTACAAGAAAAAAGCCTAAGGTTTGAGGTTTGACTAACTCCAATATCATTTAATAATTATGACATCAATAGATATGTTTTAAATCTATCATTTTAATGTAAAATATGAAATAAATCAAATTTAATTAGTGGTCAAATGTATTTCCGAGATTTTATAACATTATATATAACTCAAAATGTAGATAGAATTAAATTTAACACAATTATTCCAAACGTAATTTAACAACTTTTTTTTTTCTTCATTCTACAATAAAATACAACGTTAGTGCTTGAACCTTATTCCGTTTATGTAATATATTTTGAAAGGATATTAATAACTGTTTTATAATCACTTGAAAACGTACACATGCGAAACGAATTTAGCCTATTCCAACCGATTTCACATAATTTGATTTAATAAACCCATATAATCTCTTGAACAGACCAAGATAGGCAGAGATAATTGAAAATTTATGGATCTCTTCATCGATTCTGAAATCTCTGGGGATAGATCCTATAAAATGAGAAACTGAATATTGGATGAAATGGATCTAGGAAATTAGATAATGAATAAAAGAAGCAATTAATAAATTAAACCCAAATCCAACCAAACCTACTTCCTAAAGTCATTTTCCAATTTGATATAATTTTTTTTTTAATAATATTAATCTATAGGTAGTAACCCTGCTGAGACTACCCAAGTAGGTCCTCACGCCTACTTTCCTTCAGAGATCTCTCTCACACCATAGAAAGGAGATAAGTATAGTGTCAGGAGCAGACAGACCATGATTGTCAGAAAGAGGACAAAAGCAGAGGGAAAATACAAATCTTATCTCATTCCAAATATAGAGAGAAGAAAAAAAAAATAGGAAAAACGAACGCTGGTGGTATTGCCACAAAGATTTTTTTAAGAGTAGGGGGAACAAACACAATGCTTTTCACTTTGTCAAGCACAAAAACCTAATGGATTTCAGATGAAAATATACAAAGATTTGGAGTTTACATGTAGGGGGTTCTCAAGAGAAACTCTTTTACAACAAAAATTATCCATACTGTATATTAAACTTAGGTCTACTTTAAGATTTTCATCAGGTTTGAAAATAGTTTGTAGTAACAACTTTTTTTGTCACAACTTGTGACAACATAAGGTTAAGAAATTATTGTCTATTTTGAAATGTTATATAGTAATTCATTCATTATTGTTTTAAATAAAACGATAACTATTACTGAAACTTTTTTATTAATTACTAACTTTTTAAAGTTACTTTACAAAAGAGTAAGGGAAAATAGTTAAGAGAAAGTTTAAACTTTAATAATTTCCTTTATTGTCACGGTGTATTTTTTTATGAACTGAAGATAAATTTTTGTTTTATATTATATGTTTATCAGAACTGTTGAAATTTTGATAAGTTCTAATTTTATAATTTAGTTTTTAAAATCTAGAAAATACTACTGTATATTTTTTTTTTAGTAACAATAGAAACGTAAATAAAAGCAACGATATTAATACAGAATGTTAACAGTTTGATTTCCAAAAAAAAAAATTTTTTTTTTGTAAAACTAGTGTAATTGAAATTGTTAATAAATGCTTAATCTATTAATAATTANAAAAAAAAAAATTTTTTTTTTGTAAAACTAGTGTAATTGAAATTGTTAATAAATGCTTAATCTATTAATAATTATTAATTGACTTAATATTTTGAATAATTATATTATTGATATACTAAGAGTAAAGCAGCTTGAGTTACACCCTGTGTGTGTGTGTAAATGATAATCTAGATGACAACAATATTGTTGAGTCTTTTAATTGAAATTTGAATAAATCTGTATCAAAATGTGTATTTTATTTTGTGAGATTATATTTACTAGATGTTCTTGATTACAAGTTTGTGAAATTGAAAGTAAATAAACAAATACAAAATAATGATAGTCATCTATATTTCATGTTATTTTGTAATTTTTATCAGTAGATTAAAAATAAGTTGCTGCAATTGGTACTAAGTATGCTTATATTATATAATAGTAGTAGTAGTAACTATCAGTATAATTATATTATATTAATATTAGTAATAGCTATAAATTAATTTGTTAAGCATTATTTCATATTTAAGTATTATACAAGTCCAAAAATTGCACAGAATTTTAGCAGAATCTTATTTTTGTCTATAAGTTTCTTATTTTTATACAACTCTAGTTCAGTAGTTCAGTAACTCGCATGATGTCACCAGCGGAATGACATTTGTCACATGGTTGATCCNTACAACTCTAGTTCAGTAGTTCAGTAACTCGCATGATGTCACCAGCGGAATGACATTTGTCACATGGTTGATCCATTCTTTTAATAAAGTGTAGACATAAAACACTCAACATTTTTACTCAAATTATAAGATTTAACACTTGAATAGTTTCCAATTTGTCTTTGAACAAATTTTCCTNTACAACTCTAGTTCAGTAGTTCAGTAACTCGCATGATGTCACCAGCGGAATGACATTTGTCACATGGTTGATCGATTCTTTTAATAAAGTGTAGACATAAAATACTCAACATTTTTACTCAAATTATAAGATTTAACACTTGAATAGTTTCCAATTTGTCTTTGAACAAATTTTCCTAAAAAATTTCCACATCAGTTGTTATATTTTCCAATTTCTAAATAAGCAATTACCCGTCACTGGTTCACAGTTCCTTTGGACAGAGACAAGTCTCCTCAATTTGTACAAGAGTCGATTAGAGAAAGTGGTGCTTATCACCAGGATCAAAATCCTATCACCGCCCACAAATATCCCACCCAACTTTTTCACCCGGATTCTAACTCCACCGTTTAAATCTTCTAGTTTTTCTAACAGAACCAATCCCATGAGTTTGTAATTCATTGACTCCGCCCTTTGGATCCTCTCCGACTCCGGCGTTCTTCCCCATGATACCCGCCTCTCAAAGGAATCCATCAACATCATCTCCAAGCCTCCACTTCATCTCCACCGAAATCAGAACAGGCGAACCGGAAAGCAGGGCCCATGCCTACTTTCTACCATGACAACAGCTATCTCCATCCAACTATGGCTATATACGCACTCAAACACACTCTCAACTAGCTCAATTAGGGTTTAGGAGTTCAAGGAGTCGGATCAATCCGAAAAAAAAATATTTCTTTTGCGCCGATTTTATTACAATTAACTAACAAATACCTAAGGCTTTCTAGCCTACTTTCTACCTTCTTCCTTCCTGTCAATTCCAACATAGTTGTAGAAATAAATATATTTACGTTCTCCACTTATCTGTATCGTGTGAAAGTTATAAAAATGAACTAGAGTAGATTATATTCAAATGTACAAAGCAATGGAAACAACGAATTATATACAACGGACACCTTTTGCAATACAGGAGTTACTAGGACTTAATGATTCTACAACGAATTCGTCAAGAGGATATTATAATTTAGGTAAGTATATATTATATTTTATATAAAAAATTATTTTTACAGAGTATCCAGTAACTTAATCTAGTTACTTATGATATATAACAAATGTTCCTATCAATCAAAAGATTTGGTCAGTCGAGGGTTAATTTAAACGTCTTCATCAATTTTACGTGGTGAAAACTATCAATTCAATAGAAAAAAATAAAAAAATTATAAAAATGATATTTAATTGGTTATAAATTTGTACTTTAGGTTTTAATTACAATAATCAACAACCTCCAAACTATCAACCAGAACATAGTAGTAAAAAGAAAAAGAAAAAAAGAAGACATCGGACAATCTTTACGTCCTATCAGTTAGATGAACTAGAAAAATCGTTTAAAGAAGCTCATTATCCGGATGTGTATGCGAGGGAAATGTTGAGTTTAAAAACGGATCTACCAGAAGACAGGATCCAGGTGAGATTTGTGATGTTTTTACCTTTATTTATAAGTATTACACAATTCAATTGATTAATCAAAAATCATAAAAAAATTCTCTGGTATATGAAGTAATTTATGNCAAAAAAATTCTCTGGTATATGAAGTAATTTATGTATTATTGCACATCTGAATAATATGAATTTTACAAATCACTTTTCAGTCATAAACAGTATGAAATGTATAACATGAATTTTTAAATTTTGTAGGNTCCAGGTGAGATTTGTGATGTTTTTACCTTTATTTATAAGTATTACACAATTCAATTGATTAATCAAAAATCATAAAAAAATTCTCTGGTATATGAAGTAATTTATGTATTATTGCACATCTGAATGANTTATTTATAAGTATTACACAATTCAATTGATTAATCAAAAATCATAAAAAAATTCTCTGGTATATGAAGTAATTTATGTATTATTGCACATCTGAATGATATGAATTTTACAAATCACTTTTCAGTCATAAACAGTATGAAATGTATAACATGAATTTTTAAATTTTGTAGGTATGGTTTCAAAACCGACGAGCAAAATGGCGAAAAACTGAAAAATGTTGGGGACGTTCTACAATAATGGCAGAATATGGGTTATACGGAGCAATGGTCAGACATTCCTTACCTCTACCTGAAACTATTTTGAAGTCAAATGAATCAGATGAAGCCGTGGCACCATGGTTACTAGGTAATATATAACTTCCTAATAAATATTTTAGTGGTAGTATGTAGTACCTAGCAACCTACATTTTGTAGGTTAGCATAGATATTTTCATGACTTTTGTCGTAATGTTCATTTCCTAGGAGTAGGATTAGACAGGGCATATTTTTGTATGAATTGTCCTTAAAAAAAGTTCAAAATAAAGGTAAAGATATAATTTCTGATTGTTGTCTTCAGAAGGCATACAAACATTGAGTCAAATTATTACTAAACTCAGAAGCTTTTTAAAATTTTCTTCAAAAATTTACAAAAATTTCAGAAATTCAGACCAAGTATTCAAAACTATTGTTGGTATTCTACACATGTATGTCTGATACATCACAAAGTAAATTGTTAATTCCAAAAGAATCGGATTTGNACTAGGTAATATATAACTTCCTAATAAATATTTTAGTGGTAGTATGTAGTACCTAGCAACCTACATTTTGTAGTTTAGCATAGATATTTTCATGACTTTTGTCGTAATGTTCATTTCCTAGGAGTAGGATTGGACAGGGCATATTTTTGTATGAATTGTCCTTAAAAAAAGTTCAAAATAAAGGTAAAGATTATAATTTCTGATTGTTGTCTTCAGAAGGCATACAAACATTGAGTCAAATTATTACTAAACTCAGAAGCTTTTTAAAATTTTTTTCAAAAATTTGCAAAAATTTCAGAAATTCAGACCAAGTATTCAAAAGTNTTTCAGAAATTCAGACCAAGTATTCAAAAGTATTGTTGGTATTCTACACATGTATGTCTGATACATCACAAAGTAAATTGTTAATTCCAAAAGAATCGGATTTGGATTTGCAACACAAGGATTAACTTAAACTGTAGGGTTAACTTAAACCGAACACAATACAGGGTTATCTAAACTGAAATAAACTGGACAATCTTATTGGTAAATTTTTTATCAGTTTGTAAATTTTGAGATAGTATGACGAAAAGAGAATAGCGTATTTTAATTGGAAATTTTTTTAGTCCAAAAATATAGTCGAAATTATTTTTTCGGCTATAGAAAAAATGCTATTAGAAGAATATTAATCATTTAAATAAAAGGTTGTATTATTAAAGGTTAAATTCATTTTTAACCGCAAACAGGGTAGCTGAACAAGTTTAGACAATTGGCGTTTGTCCGTTTGTTTGTCAAATTTTTAGCCCATCTTTCGGATTTAACAACCCATATTTCTATGAGACAATATGCTAGTATTTCTAGCGATAATCTGCAATTCGAAACAATCTATGCATAGAAAATTTGGACATTATTTTAGGATTCATTTACATGTTGGGTGCTAATAATAGACTTCATTATTTCTACCTTAGTATCGGTATTTCATAATAATTTTCATAATAATATTTCAGAAACTTAGAACTTCGCAGTTACGGTTGCTGCGGATCCCTAACCATTTTAACGGCAAACAGTGCATCTAAACAGGTTTATGTGATTGACAACCGTCCGTCTGTTAGTCTAACTTTCAGCCTATTTTCGGATAAACTCTTATAAACAGACAAATCCTACTTACAAGAAACTCGCAGCCTCTTAGTTGCGGTTACTTACGAGTTCCTACTCAATTTAGCAGTTAACAGCGTGGCTGTGAAGGGTTGTTAACTTTCCCGTTTGTCTGCTTGTGACATATCTCATTTCACTAACCAAATGTATAGACTGTTTAGAACTATTCCAAATTAGTGCATAGTACATAGTATTTTTGTTGTTTTTCACTCTCTAAACCTATTGAAGCTTTAGAGACTTTCATTTCTTCCAATCAGTACATAAGTAATTGTTTTAGTTTCCCTTTTTTTAGATGCTGGTCGAAGCATATTTTTGCATTCTGCCAAACAAATTCTTCGATTCTATTATAAGCGTTTTTCCTATGATAACAACCAAACATTGTGTTGATTCTATGATAAGAGAAGGAGGTATTTATGTTTTGCAAATTTTGAGTTTTCAAAATGCTATTCTAAATAAGCACATTTTTCAATTACCCAAGTAAGGCTTTCCTTTCTATGCTCATGACATTATTTTCGATGCTAATCTAAGAATAATTTACTGTGATTCACATCAAACATTTTATTCATACTGACTAGAGTTACGAATGTCTATGTTATGTGATAATTATATTTCGATATAATTATATTTTCCTATAATTCCAACTATATTTTGTCTTGATGCTTTGATTNTATGTGATAATTATATTTCGATATAATTATATTTTCCTATAATTCCAACTATATTTTGTCTTGATGCTTTGATTAGAGTTCCATTTAATTTTTTGATGTTACACTTACTTTTTTTTTNTCCAACTATATTTTGTCTTGATGCTTTGATTAGAGTTCCATTTAATTTTTTGATGTTACACTTACTTTTTTTTATGGAAGTTATTTTTCTATGGTTCCAATCAAATCTATGCTAAAAGAATTATTAGAAAAANTTTTTATGGAAGTTATTTTTCTATGGTTCCAATCAAATCTATGCTAAAAGAATTATTAGAAAAACACGTATTTATGTGCTGTCTCCACTTGAATTATTGATGCTATTCTGGATATATTTTCCCATTACACCAACCAAATAAAATTTTCCTACTATCAACTAAATATTTTCGATGCTACTCTAATCATATTTTCTTATGATTCCAAATAACTTTTTATGCTACCCACATTTTTTTCAATGCTAATCTAAGTATATTTTTGAATAATTTAAATACAAACTTTATCTTAATGCTATGATTAGATAAGCAAGTATTTGTTTTGTCTCCATTTGACTTATCGTTACTAGTAAAGACATATCTTCCTAAGATCTCAACTAAAATTTGACTTCAACATATCATCAGAGAATCAGGTATATCTGTTTTATCTCCACTTGATTTTTCAATGCTAGTCTAAGCACATTTTTCTTTTGTCCCAACTAACAATCCCAAAAACCTCACTTTTGCCTCTCCTGCTTGTTTTCTTATATCCTGTCGATCTTCCCTCTGCTATCTCCTACTTTCGATATTTCCATTTCATGTTCGCGGTTGTTATGTGGTGTACCCCATTATTTAAACTTTGATAACAGAACGTCTATGTTTTTGTTGACTCTTCCTGATTCATTTCAATTTAACTTGATACTTCAATGTAATTAAAAATTTTATTGAATTTTCAAATAAAAATCTTTCAAATTATGAAAGACAATAGACAATCCAAGTGCCAACCTGGCTGGACTTACGAGTATTTTCCATTTTTGACAATAGGGTTGAGTCATTTGAATTATAACAAACTATTAGACAACCTCAATCCTTACAATTTACAAGTATGTCAGGAACAGTTTTGAACCTTATAAGGTCAACTTCTCTGCCCCTTTAATTCATTAGTTTCACTGCAGAATAATCTAGAAACTAGAAAGTAAAAAAAATATTCAATAGTAGTAGAAAATAATACAAAAGTAAAGAAATTAATGAGAAGCATAAAAGCATCCAATAAGAATATAAAACAACATAATTTTTAATTACAGGTATGCATAGAAAGTCTCTAGAAGCAGCAGATACTCTAAAAGATACTTCATCATCCGTATCAAGTGAGAAATTGGATCCACCAGAACCTGTCAACCAATCAATTGAGCTCCGTCGTAATGAATCAATTGCAAATCTTCGTGCTAAAGCCAACGAATACTTACTCCTATATGATAAGAACGGTGGAGAAACTTAATTTAAATGATTCCTACCTACAACGATTTTTTCAATTCAACGGGGCTTTGGTAATTAATAAACAGGAATTTGTAAGTTGACTTTTTGTAAACTTTTTTGTATTATAATTTTAATAATAACAATCCAAAACTAATGTTTATAATAGTGAATTGAAGAGAAAATAAATTATTTGAAATGGAATCTACTAATAATATGTGTACTTATTTTTAAATTAAATTATAAATAATAATGTTGTTTTTCTCTCATCATCCACCTTCTTTCTGATCGACCTTGACTATTGATAAAACTCTAAAGGGTTGAGAGGAAGTCTGATTTAGTATAAATTGATTGGAGAAAAGTTCGTAGTTGTCGTGAGAAGAGATTAGGGTTAGATTACAATGTGATTTGCCTTAATCCATTCTCATTTCCTTTTGAAAGTGTCGTGTGTTGGCAGTTAAATTCGTAATGATTTACCATTTCCTTCATTTCATTCTCCAACTCCCCTCTCGTCTCTATTAAATTAGTGTAGAGAAATGATATAAACACTCAACCAGTACCGGCACGTACGTCTGCAAATTACTACATCATCCCCTCAACTCTCCCTCATCTCATCCACAATCCTTTTCGTCCCTTTTCAATTACATAACAATATTTTATGGCAAAAAAAACAGAACCAAAGATAGGGATTTATTAAGATACAAAAAGGGTAACGGATCTACTAACCGCGAAATTTTACTTTAATGTTTTGATTTTATTATTCAATATTAAAAGTACTGATGAATTTGTTTCTATAGTGTGTATCTGTCTGTATATTCAGGTCATACTTTGTTTTACTCTTGGTATATCAGTACTGGTACAATGCTTAACAATCATATAATATGAAACTTAGTTTTGTAAATACTTGTTCCTAATTCCCAATCAAATTTAATAAGAAAATCTTTAAAGTCACTTTGTTGATAAATTGACCAATGGGATATCAAATTTAAATTTAAGTTTAGGTTAATACTTTGATGAGTTTATTGGTCGTTTCTCAGCAAATTTTTTTTTTTTTTTTTATTAATATTTACGCCACTTCATATGTCTGAACGGGTAAATTACTGTTATACTGCATATTTAAACATATTTACTGTTGACAATGTATAATAATTCTTTATTAACAATGCGTAAGTACTAAACTAATAAAATACTAACTGAAATGGTTACGTGAAATATAACAAGTGTTCATTCTCAAAAGTATATATATACTGTATAGTTTTGTTGATAAAATAGATATATAATATATATAAAAGTTTATCTGTGTAAAATATATAATCATATTATATATGATACATATATATATATTTATCTAAAGTTTATCGATTATAGTGGCAATACTTATAAGGTGCTAGTAAGACTAAACGGAATTGAAAAATACTTGAAAAATTTGTACATATTTGATATAGGATTTCCCTATTGTTATAGGATTTTACACAAGTAGTTTTCTATATGGTTTTCTATATTAGTTATAAGACCATATTGGTTATAAGACCCAATTCCCATGATGTGGTTTTGAACAAGCGTAATACATTTAGAATGGGAGAATAATTCGTTATAAGACCATATTGGCTATAAGACCTAAAATTTTTCCTGCAAAAACTATTGTCGACAATTGTTTAAATTTAAATAACAGTTGTCAAATTCGGGTTTTTATGTTATATATATTATATATATATATATATNGAATGGGAGAATAATTCGTTATAAGACCATATTGGCTATAAGACCTAAAATTTTTCCTGCAAAAACTATTGTCGTTTAAATTAAAATAACAGTTGTCAAATTCGGGTTTTTATGTTATATATATTATATATATATATATGTGTGTTATATATGTATAAAGTAAAGTTGAATATGTTATAGCATACAAACAAGTATTTTTTGTACCAGTTAATAAAGGCAAAGTACTAATGGTATAAATCTAAATCACACTAAATATTAATTTCTGTTAATTAATATAACTTAAGTAGTAAAAGAGTAATCTAGTCGTGGTATCTATCGGTCGCAATTTATGTACTACTTTAAACAGTAATTTACTGTAGTTTGTAAAACTTAAATATTGGTATGGTTTTAACAATAGTTTAAGTAAGCTACACTTCCGATAGTTTCTAATGCAACGGATACACCTGCTGCAAACACGCAGATTATTTACAGATTAACTCATTGTTGTCACCTCAGTTAGTCTTCAGTCTATTGTTGCTACGGTATGTTTGTACTTTACAATAGTCAGAATCTCCTCTACACTAGTTTCACTTTATGCAATTTACTAATATAATATGTTTTTTAAAGAAAAAATGTTTAAAAAATCAATTTCTTTTAAAAATTAATATTCTTTAGCTAATTGGAAAGGAATGAAATTGAAACTCAAAAATTTTACACTTTAAATCATTATTGTTTGAAAATTCTGCGGCTACGACAAGGAGCAAATAGAATCATTCAATCCTTGTGTTAATTAATACATTTTGTACCAAAGTATTAACAAAAAAAGAATGTATAAATGCAAAATTTTACAGGTTGCACAAACGTTCATATTTTTAGGTAGGAAAACATAATTTTTAGCTAATGATTTCACAGTGTTACAAAGTGCTAAAAAATTGGTTTATAATAAAAAAAAGTAGTAATATCCATTATCTAGTATAAGAATAAAAAATTGTAGTTGAAAAATCTTAGACTTTATTAAATACATACTTGAAAATTTTGCTGATAGAACATATAAGAAAAAGTTTAGTTAACCCTGTGGTTACAAACGAGACAACAAAACAAGTCACTACAGAATGATAATCAAATTTAAGTACATTCTTACTTTTGACTATATTTGCAACTAATCAAATCATCAAACATAGCAGTACTAAATGTTTGTTAATTTGTAAAGAAAGGAATTAAGGTAAAGCCGAACTGAATCAGAAATTAAAAAAAATATATATATATATATAATTTTTTCAAGTTATATAGTTGTAGGTAGGTTTAATATAATGAATGTAAATTGAATAACATAGGAAGAGAGCTTGAGTGAGGGGAAATATAATTGAAAATCACATAATAGAGAGAAGTTCCTTGGAAAAAGAATCTCTCTTTCCATTCTTTTCTTCTTCCCCTTCTTTCGACAACTTAATTATATTATTTGTCTCCCCTTATAATGCAATGGAAATGGTTGGTTTTACTTCGTCTCTTTTCACTCCGCTCTCCACATTCTATTATTCTATTTAGTAATTTAATACTTTTAAACCATTTCCTCTTCATCCTATCGTCCTACTTCTAGAGAGTGACGCATTTAATTTTTATACTCTTTTTCTTCCATCAACAGTTTCCGTATTAACTATTTAAAACTACATGAAGAATCAGGAATGAAGAAGAAAAAAGAAGAAGAATTATTATCACTCTTTTCTCCAACTCATTTTTATTTTTATTCTCAAGTCATGCTGACCTAAGACAAATTTATCATCAAGTCATCTAAGTCAACAATGAGGAAAGTGTAAAAAAGAAATATGACCTAGACCTACTAACATAACCTAGTCATATTTTTTCATCAAAAGTTAGTTGTTAGGTATAGTAACTATTATATAGTAAAGACATATGTTAATGTTTATATATCCTCTTTAGAACAAAATCCATAATTTAACTTTCACTTTTTGTGTACTTTTGTGATTTTATTATTATTTTTTTTTTGATTTAACCTGATTTGACATAATGTTGAGTAGCTAGGATTAAAAAAAAACTATACCTGTACATCTACATCAACGTCACTACTTAGTCGTAAATCCGAAGAAGGGTTTATAATGTTAATCCACCAGTGGAAAAGGGTGGATTAGGGAACATAATCTATTATTCACTTTCACTACAACTTCAATTCTCGATCTCATTCACGGTTCTATGGGCATATAATAGGAGGGGAAGAATGGGACTGTTGGGGATTTTACTTTACTCCATTGCCTACTCCTTTTTAAAACCTAATTCTTAATAGAACGCCTTTTTTCCAACCCATATTCAAAATAGGCGGGAGGAGTACGCCCAATATTGAACAAAGAGGTGGAGCTTCTTTAAAAAACTTCCATCATAATCTTCATACATTAACACTTTGGAAATTAGCGATACTTGAGTGAGTTTAGAAAGAGATTAACGAACTATTGGAGTTTATTGAAGTGAAGCAGATGACTGCATCAACTACTCTCTATGCAGCATGCTGTGTTCCTATTTGCTCAAAGACATCGGAGCTCAATGGGTTACTCAAATTATTATCATTTAACTTTTTATAATTGTTAATTTAGAAAATCAAATTGTTAATTTGGAATCAAAGTTATTCGGATTNCAAATTATTATCATTTAACTTTTTATAATTGTTAATTTAGAAAATCAAATTGTTAATTTGGAATCAAAGTTATTAGGATTAAATTATTATAAGTTATTATAAGCTATTATTAGTTATTAGGATAGTATATTACTTGATAAATTGAGTGATAGAGACTCTTAATAGGAACATGTAGAGTATTTAATAACAATTTATAATTGTATGCATTATCTATGGTTTTTTTTTTCTAATTTTCGAAAAATATGACAAAATTTCTATTTGACAAATTTGTTGCCAAAGTCGTAGACTATTAATTTTTTGGTTATCTTAATTACTTTCAGTTTCTTTAAGTATGTGTTTTGAGGGTGGTATTTCTTTTTTAGTGCTCTACTACCAATTAAATGTATTATTTCAAAATATAGTTTATATATTTGGATGTATATTGTATTACAAATATTATGTGAATAAGCATGTACAATTACATATCATACATATAGTATACATAACATAAATCTGTCGTATATATTCCAATCGTAATTATCGTTTGTATAAACATACAGAGAGAACCAACAGGGATGTAACAGGGATACTCGTCCTTCACCCTTAACCCAGAGTCCCACACTTCACATTTGGGCAAATCGCCCACAAATTCAACAACAATAAAAGAATTACAAGAAAAATTTATAGTGACACAAGTTTGACCCGAATTGACTAAGAGAAACATGTATGACCAACTCTTAAGGGTATTTATTATTACTTATCATTAAAGGGTATTTATAAGTATGAGCTTACCCTGACTTGAACCCATTGGATTTTTTTTTTCTGGGGATATATGAAGTCTAGTATTTTTAAACAATCACGAGCCAACTCCATTGCCGAACTTAAGGATAAAATGAATGATTTTGTTTCGCATGTTAACAATCACCCACAAATGCTTAAAATTGTTAGAAATGAATTATACGACAGGTTAAATTACTACTTAGGTATGGATCGGGCTAACTTTGAGCAAATGATTCACTGAACGTGAATATTTAAGATGGTACAATAAATAAGTCAACACAAAGGTAAACTCAGGTTTGTTTTACGTTGAGTAAGTTTTTGAAAACGTCAGGTTACATTTGTTGTTACATTCAGCTAACATTTGTGTAAATTAGCGAATGAGTTATTTGTTATTTGCTGAATGTGTGGGCGATTTGCCCAAATGTGAAGTGTGACTCTGGGTTAAGGGTGAAGGACGGGTATCCCTGTTACATCCTTGTTGGTTCTCTCTGTATATATATGGTATATGCTATTCACACGTCGTATATACCATGTATTTTAAACTTATGCAGAAGAGTAGTAAATGATTGGTAAATGGATAAGGATGGTTTTTAGCGTTCCTTTTTGCTTCAAAGTCAGAGCCTCTAGTTGGTTAACATGGAGCTGAATTCTTAGAACAATAAGTAAGAGTTTTCTTTTACCAACATATTCTGGCCCTTCTGTATATAGCCTATAAATATGCCATGTATAAAAACGTATATTTACTTTGTAAATAAATTCCTTCTGTAGTGAAGTCCGGTTATAGTGATTGATTACGTAGGGACCGGTTGGATTGTTCAGTATAGCCGGAGTCCATTATATCCGTATACTGAACGGACGCTACAATTCACTAATTGTTCAGTATATTCAAATATTTGACTATAAATTCAGCTACGTCTATGTAGAGAAGTACTACTGGATGATGAAAATTTGCTTGAGACTTTGAATACGGTCATGTTCTCATGTTTAATTCCCATTTCAGTAAAGTCGACGCTTCCATCTTCTCCAAAACAGCTGCAAGAGTGATTTGGCAAGCATAGAGTTTTTTGGTCCCTTTAATTTAACTAGCGCTATGTTGGCTTCGAAGCTTGCTTTGCTGGGTCCATAGGCTAGTTGTATTGGCAGGTAGGGCGAGCCTAAGAAGCCTAATATGCGTTAAATTAGGAATAGTGGATGGATTGTATTTTGTCCAGAAACATGATGGCTTTTAGGTTTGATTTCTGTAAGGTGTTGTTTTCCACTGAATACAGAGTTTTGAAAATATTAAAGAATTCATCTAAGCTTTCTTGTTTGCCTTAAAAACTTGAAAGTGCATAACCTTCTAATTACTTTTAATCCGGGTCTTAAGTTTTAAAACTCTGACAAATTAGCCTCATGCGACAAATTTTGACCTAAGACAACATAACTAAATTTTTCTAGCAATAATTGTCANTGACCTAAGACAACATAACTAAATTTTTCTAGCAATAATTGTCAGTAATTTTAATAGTTCTGAATGTATTAAATTGTCTATCATGCAATCAGAATTTGATTTTTTGAAAAACTATTGAAAACTATGAAAAAAATTTCGTCTTCTTATTCGTACACACTGCANTAACCTTCTAATTACTTTTAATCCGGGTCTTAAGTTTTAAAACTCTGACAAATTAGCCTCATGCGACAAATTTTGACCTAAGACAACATAACTAAATTTTTCTAGCAATAATTGTCAGTAATTTTAATAGTTCTGAATGTATTAAATTGTCTATCATGCAATCAGAATTTGATTTTTTGAAAAACTATTTCGCAAAAATTTCGTCTTCTTATTCGTACACACTGTATATGTATATTCATTTTTTCTATAAAAAACATAGGCATTTATGTTGTATATATTATTTATATTATATGCCCATACTTTATATACTTTATATATTCGTTTCACACAAAACATATTTATGAATTATAACATGACACACAGAGGTTTACTGAGGAATCTAATAACTTACTGTTCTAACAATACATTTTGCTAGTTGTGTCATAAGAAAAGCCACGTGTCATCACGATTAAGACTACAAAATGAACATCTTTTTAATAAATAAAATAAAAAAGTGTATAAAAAATACCATATATCTTAATATTTACTAATCTTAATATCTACACTAATTTTGAAGCAAAATATTTAAAAAAAATTGAAATTGAAAAATTAGGATACTATTAGAAGTAATTCAGCATTTAGAGTGTGTTCATTCAATCTAAACTTTAGTTAGAAACCTGATTGCAATAATCCATGTTAATTGATTATAAATGAAATACGACCGGAACAAAAAGTAGTGTTCACAAGGCACATCCACTGTTAACAAGGGAATCTTGTGATAGGACTTTGGACTTAAGAATTTAGCTATGTTGTTGACAAAGAAATATACTAAAAGGTGTGAATTAAAAATTCTTAAATGTTTTCACTATACGACTTTCCCTAAAATATACAGTCCGACCATAAATTATATTTCATAGGTAAGAGCCTATTCGCCCATGTCCTTCTGCTGGAGAAAGCAGATAATAATTTTTGCAAGAAACATTGTTAGTTTTAATTTGTTTCTGGGTAAACACTGTATAGTTTCAGAAAGATCATTGAAAAGTAGGATACAAAGTTGAAAAATTCAAGTCTCTACTATAAATCTATTAGAAGTTATTGATTTTTGAAAATTAAAATTTTTTGATGTTCTTTTGAAACACCCATCTCTCAGTATATCGTAGCAAAATAACATCTAAAATTTCAATTTTCAAAATAATGTAGCTTTTCTTTTCTTCTAAAAATAGTAGAGACTTGATATTTTTATGACATATCTTACTTTTCAATCGTTTTTCTGAAATTGTTAGACTTTTACCAAAAAAAAAAATNTTGATATTTTTATGACATATCTTACTTTTCAATCGTTTTTCTGAAATTGTTAGACTTTTACCAAAAAAAAAAATTTTTTTTCCTGACATACATAACGACCATAATTTATGGGTCACTATTTTTTCCGTTGTAGAAAAAAGTTTTCGCTCTCTTCCAAAATTCTATGTTAGAGCATGCAATAACTTTTGTAAAATGAANTTGATATTTTTATGACATATCTTACTTTTCAATCGTTTTTCTGAAATTGTTAGACTTTTACCAAAAAAAAAAAATTTTTTTTCCTGACATACATAACGACCATAATTTATGGGTCACTATTTTGTCCGTTGTAGAAAAAAGTTTTCGCTCTCTTCCAAAATTCTATGTTAGAGCATGCAATAACTTTTGTAAAATGAAACAAATTTAAGTTCATACGTTCGAGACAAGGAGAAGATTCACGTAAAGTATTCAAGGCACATTATAGATCTAAGGATATAGCGTTATTTGCTGAATGTTTAAATTAGTAAGTAATTGATTACTTCCATTGAGCTTCAGATTTATGACTTACCCACATTCCCTACTGGTGAAAGTTAATTCAATTTAGAACAAAGAGTGAGGAGCAGGCTGAAAATGATTAACTAGAATGGTATTCAACCAAAATAGGGAGAGGGTCTAACATACTCAGATGGAATTTCTATTGTCTCACTTTCATTACTCACATCCATAACTTTACCAGTCAAAGATTGACTCCGAACAATTACTCACAAACTATGTCGACGACTGGATCCATAGTAGGATTCAATTTATTACGGATTAGGTTTTAATTTAAGTCATTTTCATCTATATATTAAGTTAGGGTTTGAGAAATAACAAGGTGTAACTAATAATTATAGAAACTTTAACTAATTTACTAATATTATCAGTATTAGGCACTTTATATTTATAATATCAGAGCATTCAACCCTTAGTTACGGCTATTAAGATAGAGGAGCCAAATAGTTTGTTGACTTGTTTGTTTGGAGAAAGTGAATTTGGATGGGTTAGACTTTCGGTTGAAAAATCACTTCCATCAATAGTTTATAATTTTGATTATACTATTCTTATTGTATCCTTTTTAATTATAAGTGATATCTTCTTTCATAGTTTCAATTAGTAGAATTATGTAATTTAGTCATGCCAATTAAATATAAATCTTGCAGTTTTTCTTTTGAAAAGAATTCAGGCACATCTCAGCACCGGTAAATAATTAATAACAAAAGTTGATAGTTTATTAAAATTTATAAAAAGTGAGTTTACACTGTTTCAAATTTTATAAACTTCATAAATNTTTATAATTTTGATTATACTATTCTTATTGTATCCTTTTTAATTATAAGTGATATCTTCTTTCATAGTTTCAAGTAGTAGAATTATGTAATTTAGTCATGCCAATTAAGTATAAATTTTGCAGTTTTTCTTTTGAAAAGAATTCAGGCACATCTCAGCACCGGTAAATAATTAATGACAAAAGTTGATAGTTTATTAAAATTTATAAAAAGTGAGTTTACACTGTTTCAAATTTTATAAACTTCATAAATATTATAGAATTTAACTGGATTACAGGTCCAGTTGACATCACTCCAAGTCACCTGGTCAATTATGAAATTCACACAAGTTATATAAACCTCCTTTATAAACAGTCTCTAAACTTGTTAAAATTGAAAACTTTTTGAAAATTTCCCGTTTTCACAAAGAAAAAATTTTTTTTTTCATTTCATAAATTTTCCAATTTTCTGAAATCAAAACGGAAACTATTGATCTGATTACAATTTATGTGAAAGTTTTACAATTTTATAAATTTTTATAAACTNTGACATCACTCCAAGTCACCTGGTCAATTATGAAATTCACACAAGTTATATAAACCTCCTTTATAAACAGTCTCTAAACTTGTTAAAATTGAAAACTTTTTGAAAATTTCCCGTTTTCACAAAGAAAAAAAAATTTTTTTCCATTTCATAAATTTTCCAATTTTCTAAAATCAAAACGGAAACTATTGATCTGATTACAATTTATGTGAAAGTTTTACAATTTTATAAATTTTTATAAACTTTCATGGCGAGTATAAACGAAAAGTGCCTAATGCAACAAATGTATATAAATTTTTATTTGACTATAAATAATAAATATGACTTACTCATGCCTCAAACTTCAACTTATTAAGAAGAATGTAACAGAAATGTGAAAAGATTTATACATTATACTAAAAGTAAAAAATGAATACTAATTAAAGTCTATGACAAATAGAATGTTTGTATAAATATGATAGTATACTCTCTTCAGACTAAATTAAATGTCTAATAACAATAGCAATGTATAATAATCATAGAACACTGGTGACCTGCCCATATACAAGGTAATCCCAAAAACTTTTATCTCACTTTTCAGAAATGGACAAAAGGTAACCAATAGAAAATGTAGAAACAAGAAAACATGGGCTGTAGACTCGTCAACACTGTTCTTTAATTGAGATTTGAGAATGAGTGTGTTATTTCAAAGTGAGCCAACTTCACCTTATTTAATACATCTTGAATTATATTTCAAATTACGCGCGCCCAATTCCTAATTCCTAACTTTCCAATGCTCATTTTCTAAAAAAGTGAATTTGAAATGGGTAAAAAAAATATTTTTGAATAAGCCTGTAAGTTTGAGAGTACTCGTTCCATAAATCCCTGGGCATCCCTTGCTTTCTCTTCCCCTTCTTCATTAGTAAAATAATATAACTTCATTAATGACAACGACTTCTCACTCTGTGTGTGTTCTCACCAAGTACCCAATCCTCTCTACCCGTTCGTCCCGTAGAGAAGTCGGTAATGATTTCATTATAAAAACTACAACTACTGGCAACTCCTTTTCTACCGAGGGGGGCAACTTTTCCTCTATCTCAGAAAATACACATCCAACCAAAACTCAACAACTTATTTTCACTGCGGTTCACTAAAAACGTAACTCGGCTCACAAAAAAAAAATCTACACCAAAGGAAATCGATAAGTTGAGCAACTTTCTATTGTTGAGATCAATATAACCAAGACTGTATTTTGTTGAAATTCATCTACTTTCTCTGTCTATCAAAATATTATAAATTTGTAGAATAATATTTCAAATCTATAAATGATATATTGAGAAGTTAGTTTATTCGGTTAGCTAAGGTAAATTTTTAGACATTATCTGTATGTCTATTACTTCTATCTCACTAATCAACTAACTTTTCAATAATGAATTNATTTCAAATCTATAAATGATATATTGAGAAGTTAGTTTATTCGGTTAGCTAAGGTAAATTTTTAGACATTATCTCTATGTCTATTACTTCTATCTCACTAATCAACTAACTTTTCAATAATGAATTTATTAGAAAAATGAAGTTAGTCTAATAAATTTTTGGCTTTTTTAACTTAAAATTCTCTATACAATTATGAGTATGATGATAAGTTTTGAATAGGGATACTTGATACTACTATTTCAGTCAGCAAAAGTAGAATATTAGAATTAGACCAACTTAATAATAAGGCTTATTTTTTTCATATTTTTCTTACAGAGTAAGCATTTTTTTAAATTTTATGTGTAGAAAAAATGACAATTTTACATACGACTCATAATGAAAATTTATAATCATAATAACAAATGATTGAATGGGCCAAATTTTTGCTTCCTGTGACTTGATTTAAAAGTAAGGACTACTGCATAGGAGCAATTCTTAAACTTTTTTTTAGTAACGGCGGGAAACTGCTTACAATGTCAAATTCAAATCAAAATAAAATAAAAACAAACTTATTTTACCATTTTACATTTAGCTTGGAAACTATTTTTTCATCCGTATTTAACTGAAACAGTTTCTAACAAATGTCAATCGGTGACATAATTTAAACGCCACTTAAATGCTACATGCACAAAAACCTTTGCTTCTGAATAACTTACAATAATTTTACTTAATCAAATTTAATTTAATTTGCGCATGTCCTAGAGTCACGAATTTCTTTAAGCTACATATTAATAATTAACAATAATAACTCAGACAGAAATTTCGGAACAGAATGCTGAAGAAACTCAATTTGTGAAGATGAGGTTCTTAAAGATTATATTAAAATTTTTCAAAAAATGTAGAAAATTATAAAAACGATTATACAATATTGAAATAACGAAAGTCAAATTATATAAAAAACATAAGTAACAATGAAGTTTTTGTTTGCCATTTCCCCTCAAAAACTTCTAATATAGATTACTACGTATTACTAAAAGATATTACCACAAAATATCATACGGCANATAAGTAACAATGAAGTTTTTGTTTGCCATTTCCCCTCAAAAACTTCTAATATAGATTACTACGTATTACTAAAGATAATACCACAAAATATCATACGGAATTTTTCTGAGTGTATTAAAACATGAGAATATTGTTTTTGTTTATAAAAACTATGCTAAATAATAATTGTTGTAAATATTTTTTTAGCTAATACGTGTAATCGATTTCAGTGTTTTTAGAACTATTAATTACTAATCTTCATTTTTGTTCTCTAGAAATTACAAATCATGTGCAGATTTATGCCTAATTTATACTAGCTTTATCACTTGACATTCAAAATTATTAACAATCAATTTCTGCAGTATATTGAAGATAAAAGATTAGATATTTATACCTAGTAATTATTATTAGTAAACAACCATGTGATAGTAGTTTATGACATTATGACGTCTGAATCTGTTTAATAAAAATCTGTCAAAACATTTATCTCACTAGTTGAATGATAACCCAAATCATTCTAATAACTTTAAGCTGCTTAAGCTAAGCTGAGCTCAGGCAACAAAGTAGTTCTCACTTTACAATCAAATATTTCAATGACAGTTTTATCTAGGGATCATTGAAAGCATAAATCTAGCTCTACTCCTTCGCTTTTTAAACTCTCCTTAAAATTTAATTAATCAAATCCCTAAACTTAAATTTTAAGCTTTTTTTAAATTTTTTCCAAAGAAAAAGTTAACCGCAGTTTAGGCTAAGGGTGTTCGTGTCACTCGGGTATATCAAACATGTTGTCCTAATTACTAAGCTTGTTTACCATTGTCAATAATTGACAATAATAATTGTCAATAATACAATAATTATTATTGTATGATTTATGATTTGACTCATAAACCACTGACATCTAATAAATAAAAAATACTCCTCTTCTAATTGTTTACATAATCTTGACGTATCAAATGCAACTTAACAACAATTATTATTAACTTTCAACCTAGTAGATTGATAAATCAAAACATCTGACATAATGTTAAAATGTTCTACTACTTTTAAAAATTCTACACAAAAATGATGAGCTATGAGAAAAATTACATTTCCCACAATTTCCATTAATGCTTGGTAATTTCTGTCACTCATACAGGACTGAATGACAATAGACAATTGTGTAACAATGAAATTCCACTCCTTCAAGATGTTACATTCTCTCCATGACAAGAAAATTATACTATACAATAGAGACCAAAATCTTGTGTTGACATAAGGGGTAGGAAATATGTTTCTTATATTGTTAGATTCAAAAGTACCAAAAGAAAAATTAAAAAAAGGACATAGAGTAAAATTTCGTAAAAGAGAGGGACAAGTATTGAATTATAATATATACTTTATATAACTTATGCTCTCTAAAAAGAGTGTAATAATAGGCAATAGGTGATAGATGTCTGTTGAAGATTTTTAAATTCATGTCTCGTATTCATCTCTCTGAGTCGTTGGTGATGTTTTTGTGTATATATATATTTTTTTCCATTTTCTAACAACTGGTTACTTAGTTGNGATTTTTAAATTCATGTCTCGTATTCATCTCTCTGAGTCGTTGGTGATGTTTTTGTGTATATATATATTTTTTTTCCATTTTCTAACAACTGGTTACTTAGTTGTTATTTATTTGATAGAAATTTGGAAATTTGAGTCCTATACCCATTGATTTGATCATAGTTTGTTGTCCGTCCTATGTGATAGTTGTCTCCCTTGCCTCGTCGGGTCTTCTGGTGGTGTGAGAAAGGTGGTGGTGATGGTAAGTAAACGGTAGGCACGAGGATATTGAGAAACTTTCTCTGGTGATTTTGTAGTAGGGGACATAGTTTGTAAAAAGTTGAGCCCAACTTTCTCTGGTGGTTGATGTACTAACTGGTGATTATTGTCTAGTCACGTTCAGTTCATTAGGGAAGGACCAATAATGATGGAACGAATGCCGTCTAAATCTCTACCAAATGGATAATTTCACGATTTTTTTTCTTCATTTCTTACTTTTTTCTCTTTTCTACTATCAACTCCTCATCCCGTTTCCAATGTGATTAGATGAGCTATCAATCCTACAAAAATTTATTTATAGAACACTGAATGCGCAGTTAGATATAGATTATGAAATTATCCAAATACCCATTTTCTTTTACTTTTCTGACCATAACTTACTACTTTTTTTACACCTTTTCTCCTATTCTTAGAACAATTCTTAATTTTTCTTTATTGTAAACAATAAACCGTTGTAAATGGGGCTAATCATGTGTTGCAATGCATAAAACGTAGATTTGAATGTAAATAAATCAGAGAAAACTAACTTCCAAATTCATTAATTTAGTTATAATTATTGAACAATTCCTGGTATATCNTTCTTTTACTTTTCTGACCATAACTTACTACTTTTTTTACACCTTTTCTCCTATTCTTAGAACAATTCTTAATGTTTCTTTATTGTAAACAATAAACCGTTGTAAATGGGGCTAATCATGTGTTGCAATGCATAAAACGTAGATTTGAACGTAAATAAATCAGAGAAAACTAACTTCCAAATTCATTAATTTAGTTATAATTATTGAACAATTCCTGGTATATCAGAACGATATTTGTCACTAGAGTGTTATTAGTCAGCAGGCGGGAGGCCAACTTGGAGGCTGGGCAGTAGGAAGGGCGGTTGGACGATTGGATGGTAGCAAATGCGGTTGAGCGACGGAGAGAGCGGTTTGGCATTAGAAACGGTAGAAGCTAGTTGGTGTTAGGGAGGGCGGGGGCACTAGGATGGGCGGTGGGCAGTAAGAATGGTGGTGGACAGAAGAAACGGCGATGTGCAATAATTGTCGGATGAGGATACAAACGTAATATGCTTACTGCGCATGTCAACTTTCACTGTACACATACAATGTGTACTACATACAGGGTGTTTAACATTTTTTTGCACCCTAGAAAGCATGACGTCATTTTTTCACACTCTTTTGCTGGGAGCAGCATGGGGTGGGAGGAGCTACGATGAAATTGGAGAAAGAGGGTTCAAAAAAAGATTAAACACCCTGTATGTAATAGGGCTCGATGTATGCGCTATCTAGTAGTGAAGACCCCATTCCGATCCTTCCAGTAGTTCTTAAAATATTCGACTTATTATTTAATATGTCAAATCCCATAAGGTAAAATTGGAATCTCGGGAAAACGTTGCGCAAATTACCCTGAAGTGCAAATGTTTCTTATACATGAAGGAAATGAGTTCAATGTGAGTTGTAATGAAATAAGTTAAGGGGTTTCCAACCCATTAATTTTTTGTACATATCTTTTTCAGTTAAAACTTTCTCCATGTATAGATACTTCTGCGCTCTACTATGGGTCAGAGTTGAAGGATATGGCTCATCTTCGATATTGTTCGTTCATAGCGCATGGTCTATCTATTAGTAAAAGCTCCATCTCGATCCGTCAAGTAGGTTTGANCATCTCCATCCGTCAAGTAGGTTTGAGTTAGAGTGTGGACGCACGGACGGAAATCACAGATTCATAATGTGTTTGCAACACAATAAAATAGATGAATTTATTAAGCAATAGGTAGTACAGGTTGGATTAAACTAAACTCACCCCTCTATCTTTCTTTTCTCTGAAATCGGCAGGGGGGATTCAACCGCTCTGATTTGAAAATAAATGAGTGTAGACAAATCAAATCAAGGAAGACGTATTTTTCACTCATCTATCGAAACTACCACTACTACTTACTAATAAGTTTTCATTAGTATCAAAAATTTAATTAACCTCTGTGATTTAATAAGATGCTATCTAAGAAAGTAGGATTTTAAAAACAAACTAACAAGAACCAAAAAATAGCTATTTAGTTGTAAATCTACAAATGTGTCTATAATTTTACACCGGTGGCGGTGCAGGGTCATGTGAATAACTCTCCTAACCTAAAAGGTTCGAAACCAATAGTCCTAAATAGTTAAGCCTCGAATCTAAAAATTTAAAATAGGTAAATAGTACTGAAGAATAAATGGTTGGAAAATCAATCAATCCAAACTATCTATTAGTTCCGAAAATAATTTTGACAGTTCAGAAAAATCCAAAACACCATACAAATAAGTTACTGAAAAATAACAATTAATATCTTTAGCAAAAATCGACCATAGTCAAAATACCAGATCTTTCATCCAACTCCATCTACAGAATTGTGACAAGGCGCATTGTAACTCTCAAAGGTTTGCTAGCCTGGGGTTATTACCCGCGGGTTATACGATTTTATTAATTTGAATTTTTGGACTTCAGGTTATACGAGAGGAAGGTTTATCTGTATTACAAAAATCATGCCTACTGGGGTGTTCCCTAATTTTCTTAAAAACCATCCTAACAACCTCGTAGGAGCACGGTGAGCCGTGGCACGATGTCTAACCTGGTTCGACGTTACCATTACTTCTAGATTGCAGGTAATCATATTATCCCGATAGATATTATTTTATATTATATTATTGTGATATTATTGTGGTCAAGAAGCAAAAGCAATAAATACATGTAGTAGATAACTTACTAAGTGCACCGATCTTGTGAGGATTTGCTATATTAACATATTACAAACATAACGCGTTAGAATAGTTTCATTAATTGCATTCCTCGTCGTCAGGGATAACTCTATATCGCATCGTTCTAAATTTTAGCTTGAAATACTCCTTTTGCATCTCTATTTAAAAAATATTGTGTTGTTTGAATATAATTGACATTTGATTAGCATTACTCTCTCAGTCTAATGAACATAATTGATTTATCATATCTGTACCTTAATTTTAGCTTACCAAATATAGTGCTTTTGTTTCTAATCACTTCACACAGGGCTCTAGTTAGATATTGTTGCAATTTGTGAAAAAACTGATTCTTGACACAATTTGAATGTTTACGTATTGAAAACTGCGGGTTATGGGATTGATTTTTTGGCATGTTTAAATCCGCGTGAAGGTGGTTTATACGTAGTGGATGGTATTGGGCGAGGGAATAGGGTATTATAAGCAAAGATTTAGTGAAAATATTTTTTCAAGGTTGTTTTCATTTCCGCTCGTGTATTGATTCAGGACCTTCAAATGCTACGGAAAAGTGATGAAANTTCTTGACACAATTTGAATGTTTACGTATTGAAAACTGCGGGTTATGGGATTGATTTTTTGGCATGTTTAAATCCGCGTGAAGGTGGTTTATACGTAGTGGATGGTATTGGGCGAGGGAATAGGGTATTATAAGCAAAGATTTAGTGAAAATGTTTTTTCAAGGTTGTTTTCATTTCCGCTCGTGTATTGATTCAGGACCTTCAAATGCTACGGAAAAGTGATGAAACTGTTTGGTAATTTTTATTTCAGTGTAAATGGTGGTGAAAGTTGCAAAATTTAGTACTAATTTCCATAACGGAAATGAAATAGGAAACAGGAGTAAATTCGGATCAAGATTGAGTAAGAAATGTTCTTGAAGCATAAAAGAGTATCGAAAGAAGTATGGTTGCTAGAAACTTTTAAATTCAATTGTATTTTTAACTCATAGGTAATTTTCTGTTCAATTTATTGGTACAGAACAGTTAATCTTGAATGAAAATGTGACTAGTAGTAGTAAAACTATTTATACAGTGTAATCCAAAGTGTTTTACCCTTCGTTTCCTCAATTTTTTTCCAAAATAGTCAAAACGTAGCCACATGATAATATGAGATAGAGATTCAATCACAGTTTGGACAATTACAGGCGAAATTTAATTTAATTGCAATTACACACTTACAGCACCAAATTCCCTGCAATTACAATTACTCTCCAAATGTAATAGATTAACCATTACAGTAATTGATTACTTGTAATTATGTAATTGATAATTACTTCTTTTTCAATTACCTATGATATTTCATCTCGTTGAACAAGTATTTAATTCTTGAAAACAATCTTACTCTAAATACTATTGTTGCGATTTCTTTTCAATATTAAAGTAGAATGTTAAACAGTTCAGAATTATGGTGCCTATATTGAGTGACAGGAGTATTATAAACGCAATAATACCAGGGGTTCGAATGTATAATCTCCTGCACGCTGGCACTACGGTGTCAAAACCATTCCATTGTAGATGAAAATTATTTCCGCAGGCGCAGATGACGGAAGAGGAATATTGTTATTTCACAAATATCTTATTTATGTTCGGATAACGTTCTAACATGGAAAGTGATTTGGTAGGATTATGTAAGTACTGCACCGCTTCCAGTTCAATAATACCCTGCATTGGTAGTGTAGCTCTGTGTTGAAACAGAAATTGAAAAAGTTTGAATCGGCTGATTGGAGGACAATGAAAGTGTTATGTGCATGATAGGATAAACATTTTNGGCGCAGATGACGGAAGAGGAATATTGTTATTTCACAAATATCTTATTTATGTTCGGATAACGTTCTAACATGAAAAGTGATTTGGTAGGATTATGTAAGTACTGCACCGCTTCCAGTTCAATAATACCCTGCATTGGTAGTGTAGCTCTGTGTTGAAATAGAAATTGAAAAAGTTTGAATCGGCTGATTGGAGGACAATGAAAGTGTTATGTGCATGATAGGATAAACATTTTGAAATTTCGTTCAGGAGCATGACCCGTAAATCGTTCAAAATTGCTGGAACTGTCCATCGCAACATGGATGGCAAATTGAGGCCAACGCAACATTCCTTGAACTTCTTGTTCATAAAATTCTTTTCCAGAATGTAAGATCTTTTTTGAAGGCAACAATTAGTGCACGAATTAATAGTCAAACAAGTTGTTGATGTATCCATCACTCTGACAATATCCATCGCATGAAAACTTAAAATTGTCAATGCAAGCGTTGCCATTTATGTTCTTTCTTGTTTGATTTCCGAAATTTCACCTTGTAAAATATCTATCGAAATTACTAGATATAGGTCTCATAGCCAGGAGATACTTCTCAAAGAAGTCAATTTTTTGCAGTTTGAATTTTGGCAAGTATAGCTCTTCACAATTTTCTTTTAGGATCCTTAATTGACATTAACTTTGTCATAGCATCAAATGTCGACTTCCAGCAAGTTTTATTTGCAGTTTTCAATTGTTTCTCCGAAATGCGATGTATGGTTTTCGCGGCTTTCGGGGGCGAGCTGTTTGCCCACAGAGATGAGCATTTAGTCATCGATGAACAAAGTAGATTTGTGTAAGAAGTCGTAGCCCCGTTCTGTTTAATTTTCTTTGAGTGTTACTTTGCGATGAAATTCAAGGTATGTGAAGCGCAGTGGTGCAGCTTCGGAAGTGTCATGGGCGAATTTGGTGCTGTCTTAATTTATTTAAATTAGGGAATAATTTCGTCTTCTTCATCTGAATCCGCATCAATCATATTACTCAACCGGGTATGTGCACTTCACACGTCTTGTGAAGCTTGAACAGATCCATATTCTTTGAAAGCATTCACAAAATTACTTTCATTGTCTGTGACTGCACAAACAAATTCCTGCTTTTGAATATTGTAATCACTAAAAATTTCATTGATAATCTAAAAAATTGGTCAAAGCTATGCTTTCCCATAAACCTCTTAGGTAACAATGCGTACCAATTTGTCGTTTATGAAGTGTATGGTCATTCCAAACAAGATAAGCTTTCCTCCGCTCCAAATATCTGCTATAGCACATAAGTTTTCTATGGATATTAACCTTGAATTTATTCTTGCCATGGATTAAGTAATTCGGTTCGTCAGCCTTGTTTTCAAATTCTTACTAATCAGTACGGTTAAAACGAAGGCTTTTCGCATATACATGTCAATAAAAACCAAATTATAGCGACTATAATTATTTTGTTAGGAGGACTGGAGAAAACGAATGCAATGGGTCCAATCACACTTTGAGAAGCAGTCATAATCATTCAAGTATAACATGTCGTCGAAATTCATAATTAGTAGTGTAGTTAATATTTCTAGAAATATTAAGTTTTTAATTGTACCCAATATATTAAGTTTCAAAAAGGATTAGTGTCCAGAATGGTTTTGAATCTACTGTATGTATTGGTCTCATGGATTGGACGGTATAATACCTTACATGTATGTAATTATCCAAGTCGACCTGATTTAACTCATCTGCTTTTTACAAATTTTCGGACGCTTTGAATGCTCGCGTCAGAAGACCTCTTTACTAAAATCGTGAATTTTATTTTCTGTCTTTATTTTTAATTGTGGTTCTCATAGTCTTTCTGTGTAGTGGATCTCTAGCTGTTTCGAATTCATAATTAATTTATGACCAACTTAATTATATATTATTATTAAGATTAGTGTATTCATGAAATTTCTTTATTCAGAACTCAACACTGCAGTTTATGTATCACTGTCCTTGGATAAAAGTAAGTTTACATAAGAGTGAAACCGTTTTAAAAATTAGTGCTGAGTCGAGTGCATTTCAATTCAGGTTACAAACTTTATTCTTAGCCAAGGACAGTGATGATTAGTCTTCTTAATCTGCAGTGGTGAGTTCTGAAGGAAAACTTACATTAATAACTTAATATTCAAATCCAAAATTAATTAAATTCATTATCAGAAATTTATGAAAACGGACCGTCGGTGAGTTATTTTCTAGATCTTGTTAAGTTTTGGGGTTAATCCAAATCCTGGTCAACTTAATTATCACTATGGATCAATCAATCAATGGTTGACCTAGTGATTACATGGAATAAATACTGATTGCCCAACCCTCTCCCTTAAATTCTCAGCTATTGTCGATTTGTTGCATGTTGGCTAAGTTCCCTCCACCTTTTGATTCTATGCGTGCATTAAGTCACCTGGTCATTTTAAGTGAAAGGCGAAGAAAGCACATTAAACTTTAATGTGGAACATACTGTATATCGTCACTAATACTGTCAAAGGCTTTTTCAGCTTTTGAGTTTATAGAGTGTCACATTTTTACGTTTAGTTTGTACGTTCGTCCACCAATGAATGTTTTTAGTAGTTTCTTAATGTTATCAGGACAAAGGATTAAACTATAGTAGACGGATATAAAACCATCAGTTATAAGACCATACTGGTTATAAGACACAAATTTCCAAGATGTGGTTTTGAACCAGCATAATGCATTTAAGCATGGGAGAATAAATCGTTATAAGACCAAAAAATCTAAAAGTGAAATTGGTTTGTGAAAAACCATGACAGAATAAGATAAAACAATGCCAATGACAACTGAAAACAATTTCAGCAAACATATGTTAGTATAGGTCAACGTAATCAGTATTTGAGCCCAAGAGGTTTAAACATTCACTTGTGCTATTGGTTGGAGAGTGATGTGCTTGATGTTGAGAAACTTCGGACAGATTTCATAAAATTTCGATAAATAAGAATTCGACTTAGAAAGATTCGGCATGAAAAACTGACGCCCCTCCAAGATTCAGCAGTTCAAAAACTAACTAAGAACCGAAACCTTAGCACTAGAAACGGAAATAACTGTCGACTTCAATAAAACTCGAAAACATATTACATCAACATCGCTGATATAATTTTAGCGACGTAAATTTTATTAACATTGAGCCCAGACACTATTCAGCAACTAAAAAATAAACCAGATTAAGAATTCTCAGCCTTCTTGGCGCGCTTCGCGGAGTTCGTTTCCTTGTGCTTTGCACGCTCTAGAACCAGTGAATTAATACAACATAGTGTTGTAGTACCTAAGCATGTCGTCCCAATGTTAGTTTACGTTGCTTTATACCAGAGGATCAACATAAATACCTGAGGATATAATATGCTAATCAGCAAGGTCATCCAAATACACGTTTTGCACTTCACTTTCAACCCCCGGTTGTCTACCGCATAATTTGGATCTCCACGAATCATTACAAATGACGTCAACTATTTTTGAATTTTTTTCATTTTTTTTATAAATGCACTAATTTGCATAAAATGCATTTATTGAAGTTTAATGAAATTTTTTCTTAAATCTATCCAAAAACAACTAAAAATTTTACTAAAAAAGCCAAAAATCNGAAGTTTAATGAAATTTTTTCTTAAATCTATCCAAAAACAACTAAAAATTTTACTAAAAAAGCCAAAAATCTTGCTAAAGATTTATGAAAATTGAGAAAAATGTTAAAATATACCCCCATTTCGACTAAGAAACGGTAAATATCTTGCTAAAAAGCTAAAAATCTTACTAAAAGCAAAAAACCTCATTANAATGACGTCAACTATTTTTGAATTTTTTTCATTTTTTTTATAAATGCACTAATTTGCATAAAATGCATTTATTCAAGTTTAATGAAATTTTTTCTTAAATCTTTCCAAAAACAACTAAAAATTTTACTAAAAAAGCCAAAAATCTTGCTAAAGATTTATGAAAATTGAGAAAAATGTTAAAATATAAACCCATTTCGACTAAGAAACGGTAAATATCTTGCTAAAAAGCTAAAAATCTTACTAAAAGCAAAAAACCTCATTANCCCATTTCGACTAAGAAACGGTAAATATCTTGCTAAAAAGCTAAAAATCTTACTAAAAGCAAAAAACCTCATTAAAAAGTAAATAAAAACTATAAAATATTTAGACAAATAAAATAAAAATTGTCTTCAAAATTAGATTTATCTAGCCGAATAAAATAAAATTTTTCTTCAAAATTGGATTCATCTAGCCGAATAAAATTATATAGATTGATTCGTCAGTTATACGCCTAAAGTCATTGCATGAGTTATATTACCATGAGTTGTACTACCTGTTTGTATAAAATAATGCCAAAAAGTAGACTTTCTCAAAATCTACAAAAATCTGCGTGTTTCTAAACCGCGTTCCTTTTTGGGTCTCTAGGAAGTCTCCAAGAGGGTCATTTTTGAATCTAAAAAGAATTTTAGCGCAACTGCTTAACAATAGAGTTAAGCTTTAAAAACACAAATCTAATAGGGTGGCAGATGCGCAAAAAGTGCAGTTTAGAGTTTAGTGATATCTCAAAATCTTTCATAAGACTTTTTTCTTTTCTAAAATCTGAAAACCTTAAAAAAAATTTTTTTTTAATCGTCATGAAATTGCGTCAATCGGACTATAAATTAGACTCGAGACATGCGTGTTCCTTAGTTTGTGAGTGAGATTTAAGAAACGATCAGTAGTAAGGTGATTATGGGTAATTTTTTTCCGAGTAGTACTCATCGCCTTTTATTAGCGTAGTGTTTATGCGACATTGCAAAAATTGTGTAGAAAAACAGCAATCGATGCATTCTATCTTAATTTTATCAATTGAACAGTTTAATTTTCTCACAGATTTTGGTGATTCTGCACAAATATTTACTTACTAATATAAAATAATGATAAGAAAACGGTTACTCTATGCAACTGAGAGCTTAAAAAATTTGCATTTACTTGTACTTTTTCAATTTATTTTTACACTTTTTGAAAATATTTTTTGCATTTTTTGGTTGTCGCTACTAATTAGTACATTCGAATGTACTAATTACATGTACCTGAGATGAGCTTCATCCTCGATCGGTTTGGTATGCAACTTACCTGCTTACTTAATCTGATTATACATGGAAATTAATAAAAAATTCATTTACAAATTTTCAAAAAGTATTTAAGTGGTCTAATTTTCAAGAGGATGAGTTTTCATGTGTCGGGTTTTCTCGGAACGCTCGTGACATGACACATGAGGGATGTTAAGGAGACATTTTTTTTACAAGTACCTATCTAGTCAAGGTTGAGCAAAGATTATAAGGTCAAAAACATTTTCTAGATTACTAAATTTCTATCATCAGACAACATTATATTTCAGCGTGCCTCATTAGATTACGATTACGAAGTATTGAGGATTATACATATAAAATTTTCAGAAAAAAACACTCATTCAGAGAAAGAACGCTTCACCTTCACATTGTCCTCTAATGCTTATGATATGAACGACATCATCTAAGAGTCCTTTGAAAACTACGCGGCGACATAACCTATCATCGGTAAAAATTTGTAACTAAACTTTTCCAATGTTTTATGGTTCCAAACAGCCTTGTACGTTTCTGCAATTCTTTCTAGTGCAATATTATTAACTTTGAAATTCACTGCAAAGGAAAACAATGAGCGGTAATAATTATAATAAGCAAGATTAATAAGAATTTATTCAACTTTCATCCAATACTCAAACTCAACAGTTACTCTCACAGAGCAGTACTCAACCAAATTAGAACATTTCACAAAATTAACTCAAAATTTTCAAATTACAGTAAAATCAAGGTGTTTCTCAAACCCTCATCAGTGTTTGCTATAGGGGTTTGAAGGGGTTTGATTCTCCCGAGTTTTTGTGTCAAAACCCGGGTGTTCGGGAAAAAAGCAAAACCCCTATGATTTTTTTTTTGTCTTTTTGCGTTTTGACAGAAAAAAGCCCACGAACCTCACTAAATTCAAATTTACAGTGAAATCAAGAATTAAAATAGAGTCGAATTAAATGTTTTAGTTTTAACCAAAATAATAAGAACTAAAGAAGTCCAGCTTACCTCTGATTTAACGAACTTTGCAATCGAAGTAATTTGGTGCAGAAAATTTTAAATAATAAATTACACTATTCATTGATACCTCAATTTTACTTCTGTATACCTCTGCATACTAATTGTTTTTACAAACTTTTTATGCTGCCTCACATCACCAGAAGTTTTTTTCATCAAAACCAATAAAATCCACAAAACCCATCAAAACCCGGGTATTGTGGGTTTTTATAACGAAAACCCCAGATTTTGTAAACACGACTGATATCAGTGTTCAAATTCCAACCAACCAATAATAGAACTTGAGATTTTACATTGTCAATGACCTGGCGGTTACATAGGTTAGTTACCAATTTTGTGAAACTTTTTTCTTAATTTTATAACATCCACCATACTCAATGTTAATGCTGTCATGTCCTACATATAAAAAAAACTTCTAATAAAAATAAACATCCAATAATAATTAAAGTTTTAACACTGCAGTTCTTTATTATTACATTTAGTATACATAAGCGTACTTATAAGCAGAGGGCGGATATANTTACTGTAATTTGAAAATTTTGAGTTAATTTTGTGAAATGTTCTAATTTGGTTGAGTACTGCTCTGTGAGAGTAGGGGAACCTGGGGCAAGTTGGCGAGTGTTTTATATTTTAAGCCATGGAAGGTCAATATGCTGAGTTGCGCATACATCATTGGTTATAGATTAAAACTCCTACATTTGCGCATCTCACAGCCATGGTCAAAAACAAAAAAAAATACAGGGTGCGGAGTAAATTAATTTTTTTTTAAAATCGAGATTTCGTCATATTGCCCCAACCATGGGGTAAGATGACGAACCTATTGGGGCAAGATGACGGACCCTAAGGGGCAAGTTGACGTATGACTAATCAAACACAATCAAATAGTTTTATTTTATTTATTATGCATCGTTGAATAACAACATCAGTCAATTATAGCACATATTAGGCTTAAATGAAATACAGTAAACCTCGGATAAGCCGTGCCCCAAGAGACCGGAATATTTGGTTTGTGCTAGCCGATGTTCGGCTTAGCCGAGGTAAAACGTACGCGCCTTATGCANAGCCTAAAAATTCGGTTGTATACTAATTTGGATCATAAAAATCGAACTGTTTGATTTATTGTTTAAGGAATGTATAATTTAAACACTATCACAACTCCAATACATAAATCAGATGATTTTTATATAATTTAACACACCGCCGCCGCATGTACTGCGAAGATTGAAAATCGTGGTAGATAAAAACCTTTACGTCAATCCCAAATTATATTTAAAGAAACCAGACCTAAGAGGTCAAACTATTTGTTTGGTTTGGCAATGAATTAAGAATTGGATATCGTAAATTGTAAATGAGGTATAATCTAAATGGAAAGAGTATAATGGTTGCATACTCTATATTAAATTTTTTGTTCTTTCGCTTTGGTCACATCGGTATCTTGGAGTTAGGTACTCACTGTTACTACGAATCATTACTAGTCTGTTAAACTTTGATATTAACACGTGAACAGTTGATGACTTTTGAAGTCTTTGTATAAAATTAACTTAGGTTATCTAAACCAAACAACCATAGACCATTATTGAACTTTGTCCGTTCCAATGGTTTCAAGGTTGTTACGTCGTTCTCAACTTTTCCAACATGAACTTTGCAATATGAATTTTGTATTCAGTCTTTTAATTAAAGTAAAGTAATTCATTAAAGGAAAGAATTTTTGAATTAATTAATTTTGATATAAGAGAAACTGTTTTAAAGTCTTGCTATTTAGTCTCAATTGAGCAGTGGACTATTGAGATAACAACGGTTACTAATAATCTGACACTANTAAAGTCTTGCTATTTAGTCTCAATTGAGCAGTGGACTATTGAGATAACAACGGTTACTAATAATCTGACACTACACTGCACTGCACCGGTGAATGGTGCGTGATTCATTAGTCTCATTTAACATGTTATTTTTGCTTTGGACAGTAAAAAAAGTCATTGAGGAGTAAATAAGTACAAGGATCCTCTACTGGTACNTAAAGTCTTGCTATTTAGTCTCAATTGAGCAGTGGACTATTGAGATAACAACGGTTACTAATAATCTGACACTGCACTGCACTGCACTGGTGAATGGTACGTGATTCATTAGTCTCATTTTACATGTTATTTTTGCTTTGGACAGTAAAAAAAGTCATTGAGGAGTAAATAAGTACAAGGATCCTCTACTGGTACCATCTATTGGACTACAGCTGAAGTATTTTGTTGGGCATAGACATAGACTTTTTTTGAGTTTGGTAATCTTTCTAATTTTATTTTTAGTCTTCTTTTAAAAGTGGTTAAAACTTAAAGTTGTGTTCATTTTGATTTGATTTCTTTAGCTTTTGAGACTCGGTAGTGCTAGGGTGAATCTCTGCTCTCTGTCTGGTGTAATTTGGAGTTGGACGTCTGGAATTGGGTTCAAGGACATCAACCTGTGTAAAGGGTAGGATTATTTTGTTTTATTTTTAGATAATTGGATTCTAATATTTAATTATTATTATTATTGTTAGTATTTTAACAGTTTTTTTTTAATTTTATTCCATTTTCAGTGACCCGGAGATTGTTGGCAGCGAACCATGGCTGAATCTTTGTCATTTTCACTTTCTTCAGTGCCGAATTCTAGTAATATAATTGAAACGACCTTCAAGAATCAAAATTCATTAGTAACAGAAACAAGTGGACCATTGGATAGAGTGATGTCTACTGCATCAATTGATATTCCAGAATTTCCAGCTGGACCTAACATTTTGGATTATTCCTTTACGGGTTTCCAAAATCAAGAGTTGGAAGAAGCTCTTGTGAATCAGCCATCCAAAGTATTTTTGTCTGTGGAAACAATTCTGGGAACGAATATTTCTCTTTTGATAGTTCCAAATATTTTACCACATTATACAAACCTTAAGAATTTGGATCTATCATTTAATCAGCTCACTAGCCTGCCAGATACTGTTGTTGAATGTCGAAACCTTGTCAATATTGTTCTTAAGAACAACTTGCTTGAAAACTCTGGTATTCCGAAGAATCTGTCTGGACTGAATCATCTGAAGGAACTAAATTTGAGTGGAAATTTACTTACCAGTGTTCCAAATTCTGTGATGCACTTGGCTTCATCTCTTGTATCACTTCATTTGGGTGCTAATCGAATCTCCACTGTTCCAAGAGAAATTGGGCAGCTCAAGAAGCTCCAAGTATTTTACTTGGGTGGAAATCAATTGTCAGACCTTCCATTGGAAATTGGGCTTTTGACTCAACTCAAAGTTTTCGTCCTATGTGAGAATAAACTAGAGACTCTTCCTTCGAGTGTTTCAAATTTGAAACAACTCAAATCACTCCTACTTCATCGAAATCGTATCACAGCTCTTCCGGTAGAACTAATTAAATTGAGAAATTTAATGGAGGTGAGAGCTTGGTCACTATTTTTTTTTAAAGAATTTATAGGAATAATAATGTAATAATCTTTTGTTATTTTTATTCTTCAGCTTAGTTTAAGGGACAATCCTTTAGTTGTGAGATTCGTACGTGGTGAGTATATTATCTTCATTTTTTGTCAGTTTTTATTTAATCTATATTAGTAGTTATTTACAAAAAATTATGTTTCTGTTTTTAGACCTTGTCTATGATCCACCTTCTCTAATGGAGCTGGCAGGTCGCATTGTTAAAATCAAAAAAGTCCCTTTTACTTCGAATGATCTTCCGAGTAATTTGATTAACTACTTGAATCAATGCGCCCACGAATGTGTTAATCCAAGATGCAAAGGTAAAGAATTTAAATCGAATTCTGTATTGTCGGTTTCAGTCATCATAATCTTAATTCTTACAGGTGTCTACTTTGATACTTGCGTTGAACATATCAAGTTTGTTGATTTCTGTGGCAAGTACAGAGTACCACTACTTCAATATCTCTGCTCACCCAAATGTTCTGACCATCAATCTCCAGCATACGAAGCTTCATCGGATTCAGAACCAGAAGATGACAGAATGCGAAAAGTTCTACTTGGTTAATTTAATTTTAATTTCTTTTACTTATTATTTCGCTACTTCGGGTGGTCCCAAATTCATGACGAATGTTATATTTACCCAATGATTTCCGCCTGCCGAGTTTTTCGCTATTTCGACTTTGTATAAAATTAACGGAAATTCCGTACTATAAATTAAACCTCTTGACAACAAACTACTTGACATGTTATCATTGTAACCTAATGTATAATGATAACGGTCTAATTTAACCTTCTCATATTATTATATCTCTCAAAGTCACATGTACTAATAAGCTATCAGTAGTAGTACGATTCAATTGCTATTGACACCTCGCACTTCAACTTTTCTAACAAGATGCATTTTTCCAATTACGAAAAATCTGAGAAAGTGCCACTCATTACTTATTCCATTTCAAACCGTCATTCCCCATGGAAGAATGTTTTGGTTTTCTGTGGGTTTATCGGATTTTTGTGTCTTTTTGGTGTGGGAGTGTGGAAAGCTAACAGCGGCGTTGATATTAATCTATTGTTAAATTCCGACAATGACACAGGGTCAAGTGAATTTAATAATACCATAACCCTCGATTTGGAGATACAAGTGAATTTGAATCAAGGGAAACTTCAAGGGAAAAGTTTGACGTCTCGAGCTGGAAGGTCATACATGGCTTTCTTTGGAATACCCTATGCTCAACCTCCCATTGGAGAACTCCGGTTTCAGGTTAGTCGGTCATCTTTTTAAAATTTATAATATGGAAGTCTAATAAACACTTTTGATTCTTAGCCACCTTCAGAAGCGGGGTCATGGGAAAATATTCGAGATGCAACTTATTTCCGAAATGTTTGCGTAGAAAAAGAACGAATTGGAGATTCAAAGTTAGAAGATCAACCTGATGTCACTGTAGGAAGTGAAGACTGTTTGTATCTCAATGTCTTCACACCAAAGGTAATAAAAAATACTTTCTTTCAATGTTGTGTAAGTTAAGTTATTTTAACCAAGTTAAGTTAATTTTTATTTATTTTTTCAATAAAGGAACCTAGTCAATTGAGTGAGACAAGTAATCCGTTTCCAGTGATGGTTTATTTCCACGGAGGAGCTGGTGGAGCATTCGGTAGTAGTCAGAAGTACCGACCAGACTACTTTATGGATGAAGATGTAGTCCTCATCACATTTGACTATCGACTTGGAGTTTTGGGTAAGGCTGTTGTTAGGTTGTTGTTAATACACCGAAAATATTAATTTTTAATTTTTCAATTATAACTTCATAAAAATTAATAGGGAACTTGAATACAAACACATCATTGGCCAGTGGAAATCAAGGACTCAAGGACCAAGTTATGGCTCTACAATGGATCCAAGATAATATTGTTGAATTTGGTGGAGACAAACGAAAAGTAACAATTTTTGGAAATAGTTTTGGTGGAATTCAAATTTCTGCTCATCTCATCTCTCCAATGGGTCAAGGACTTTACCATCAAGCAATTACCCAATCCGGTACGCTCCTATATCCGGGTTTCTTCACAGAGAATCCACTCCTTGATGCTACACGTCTCGGAGATCTTCTCACATGCCCATCGAATTCAACCAATGAAGAACTCACAAAGTGTCTACTCAACGCCACGGCTGCCGATTTAGTAATACAAGGACTCGAACTCAAGCATAAATACAATTACGTATTCACAATTTCATTTGATATAGCATCCGAACCAAGAAATGTGTTTCTACCTATGGGTCCCTTGGAGTCACTTATGGCTGGGAGCCTTAAACCAATCCCATATCTTACAGGCATTGTGGATGCAGAGGGACTTAAGGATTCTCTGGAAGTCATGACAGATCCTGAGATCTTAGCACAATTTCAACAGAATTGGACAAATATTCTCGTCCCTTCCCTCTATTTCCAGCTTACTATTCAAGATTCAAAGAGATTGGAGGAAATAGCAACGGAACTTCAAACTTTTTACCTTGGAGAAAGTAATGGAACAGAAACTAATTTAGGAATCTCTACTTTTCGTAATTTTACAAACATGTACACGGATCGACTCTATACTCATCCTGCCGCTACTATCGTATCCTTTATGCTGCAGAAATACAACCAAACTGTTTCTCAATCCACCGGTAGATACACTTCTACAACAAATAATAAGCCCGAAGCATACTTTTATCACTTCAGTCACAAAGTTGAGGATAGTCGGGCAGATGATGTTCAAGAAAAATATGATCAAAATACCGAATACTTTGGAGAGTGCCACGCGTAAGTACATAATTTCTTTAAAAAAAATTCCTTCATGTAATGTTTTTTTACAATACAAAATCAATTTGATAGTGATGAGCTCCAGTTCTTCTTCCCACTTGAAGGCTTCTCGTACATAGGAATGGATCATGCTTACAAGAACTTCTCGCAAATGGTTGTAAGGCTCTGGGTAAATTTTGCAAATACTGGGTAAACACTAAAAACTTAAACTAGAAATTATTACATTTTGATACAATATTTCAATCGGGGTTGTGTATCAATGGTTTTCTTAGAATCCCAACGGGAGCCGAAAACAATGCAACATGGATACCCGTAGACAATGAGAATCCTTATCATTACTTTGAAATTAATGACGAACCGAAAATGATAAACAATTCGGATCTAATTTCACGAATAGAATTCTGGAATCGATTTGATCTAAATGAATTGTACATGTAGATGACCAAAAATCGCAATCGCAATCACGTACTAGTGCTTAAGACTTGTGTGTTATATGAGAACTAAAAGTAAATCCATCCGAAAATGAGCATGTTGGTTTGATAGATGCTGGTGTCCTGATAAACCTACTGGCTTAAATATCACGAAACTTTCCAAAAGCAAGGACATCGTCCTCTAAGATTAAGAATGGAGCTTTAGGATCAAAACGAATTTTTCCGTTGACGTCCAATTTTCGCTGAGCATTGGCTGCCATGACTTCTTCTCGAATCAAAGCCACTCCGCCGGCGGCATCTGTTGTCTGTGAAACAAAAGAAATCAATTTATATGAGTTTAGTAATCTGTATAAATTTAACCTGATTGCAAAAAAGTTTTCTTGCTCAAATTCGACGTTTTTGACAACTCTTGTTGAACAAGCTTAGCAGTATGGTAATGCTTATTTAGAAATAACCATATTCAAGCTTACAATATTATCCCATAGGGTTCGCTAAACTTACCTTTAATGAACAACTAGGTCCACAAGAAATAACTCGAACAAACAGACAGTTTGGGAATTCCTCAATGAAGACATTGTGATGTTTCCCCAGATCTCGATTGAGGTATGTCCAACGAACTAATAGTTGATATTCTAGAGGACATGGTTTCATTACAGAACTTGAGCTTTTCTGTTGTTCGTTTTCGATATGGTCCATTCTGATTAGCCAATATAGACTACGGCGGGGGAGTTAACTAATTTTGAATTGAAATTTATAAAAGAGTAGCTTCCTCAGAGTATTGAACCCTTAGTTACGGCTATTAAGATAGAGGAGCCAAAAATTTTTTATAGTATCGCTGCTAAGGTGATTTTCAATTTAACAATTTTTTTTTAATTTTCATTTTCCCCACTATTTTTAAGAAAAGTTCCGTATAAGTTAATCATATACATCACATTCCATTTAAAAGTGTATTTTTAGAATTCTGGTTTCTAACAGAGAGTTGCCTGTGCGTTTTCGTCCATTTCAATGTCAACTTCACTGGTTTTGTTAAACTAAAGTCTCCAACATTGAAACGAGCTCCACAGAGTCGACTCCCTTTACTTGAATTCCAGTCTATCATTTCGCCAACAAATTGATTCAAGTGAGATTTAACATTTCCATTTGGTGGAAATTTATAGTATAAACTTGTTTGAAGTATTCAATTGTTAGTTTTAGTTTATTGAATAAGTCATTATTTACCGGTTTTGAGATCTGCCTCAATCCGTTTCAAAAGATAAACCGCAAGATTTACACTTAATAGGCATCACTAATTCACATAATTAACGGGTGCAGCGGAAAAAAAAGGGACTGATGTAAATTTCATATTTTGATCAAGTTCCTGCAAATATAAAATTCCGAATGTAATTCCATTCGATAAAGCATAATATTTGCCTTACGGTTCCACTAATGGTTGATAGAGTATGGTCCATTTTCGGCACAGGGGCGCAATAGTTTGCGAACTTTCTCCATACTCCTTCGGACAACTGATACGTCCACTTGTTTCAAGCAATTACTTCACTCTTTTCATTAAAGCAGTAGTGTCAGTGGCTTTCCAACCACCTCT
>NIPM01000026.1:1627120-1692684 GCA_002738285.1 Holacanthella duospinosa
AATTTCGTAACACCCGGGTTGGATTCAATCAGTCGTCCGAAACGAATTCTAAGAACTTCTTGTTGTGATGCTGTCATTTCCTCAGTGGTATTACTAGGGAAATTAGGAAACCCGTTTTCCACAATACAAAATCCCGCTTAATCCAAAAAAATACTACTAATATGAAATTCGCGCGATTAGTAATAGTAAATTCTCAATTTACGTCAGTCCCTTTTTTTCCGCTGCACCCGTTATACTAATTTAAAACTATGTAAGAAGATATAACTAATAATTACAAGGGATAAGATGAGAATAACGTAATCTAAATCAAACACTTTTGATGGAAGTGATTTTTCAACTGGAAGTCTAACTCAGACTTCCAAATTCCACTTTTGCCAAACAAACAAGTCAACAAATTTTGACTCCTCTATCTTAATAGCCGTAACTAAGGGTTCAATACTCTGAGGTAGCTTCGAGGACAAGTTCAATGTTTACAAAAAATTTAGAATAATTTAATGAATTGTTATTGGTTACCGGTCAATGAAATTTTCAAGGTTTCTTGGAGAATAGGTTTTAATGAAAAAGAAATTAATACAGTGCGACCATAATTTATAAAAACTATAAGATACTTTTGTCCTATACCCTTTTTCTGGGAAAAGCGGGTTGTTGCTTTAAATTTTTTCTGTTGAAATACTTTTCAGTTACAGAAAGACCATTGATAAGTAGGAAATTAAGTTTTTCAATTTTCAACCAGTGATGGAAATAAACAAAAAATCATCTATTATTAGTATTTTAAGGACCACTTTGTATCTCTAAAAATTCGACAATAATTAATTACCGTTCTGACTATTCTCCATTTTTGGCAATTTGAATTAAACTAAACAAATCAAATGAGAAAGTTGGTGCCAGGGTGAATTTAGGTTGTTTGTTGTCGCTTCGCTTTATACAACGAAGCGACAACAAACAACCTAAAATCTCCCTGGTTGGTGCTGAATTCAAAGTCGAAGTGTGTAAAAAATGGTTGTGGAACCAAGACAACGTTGATTGAAAAACTGATGATTTGAATACTTTTACGTATAATTGATAAATTCATTACGATGTTAAGTATTGGACTCGAACAACGTGCAACGGTTAATATTACATTATTAGATTCATCTGATCTTGAATTCGACAAGTTTTTTCGTAACAACTTTTCCTTCATTTTGTTTTTCATCAGGAATTATGGCATATGTACAGTTCCCTAGCATATTGTGAAGCGTCATGGGAAGAGAGTTTTACCTGTATTCCCAGTGGGGGGAAAGCTTGAACTTAAAATAGGCAGCAAATGTTTCTGAGAATTTTTTTTCGATGAAAGTGTACAAGATTCAAAAAAATCAAGCCTATAAACAATCTTTGGAACAGAAGTTATGATTTTCTCAATGCTCTTCTGAAATCATGTGCGCTTTAAAATATATTATATATTATATTTAAGCGAAAAATATATTATAATTCAAAATTATTTAGCTCTATGGCCTAGGGGTATAAGCTTTATTGTGGGAAGTTGGAAAAAAGTTAGTGCCGATACTGATATTTGAGAGTTGAGACAGTTTATCAACTTATAGTTCCACCAAGCGAGAGAAATTCAGCCAATGAGAGACAATATCATTTCAAATTTTTCTCTCAAGCTTTACCCAACGCTTGTTTTTTGTTTACTGAGTTTTGGGCATAGATGGGCACGGGATGGGCCCTCCACCCTCCATTCAGCAAAGACTCTTCCACCCCTCCAAGCTAAATTGACCCCTCCACCCCTCCAAGCTTAATTGACAACTCCACCCCTTAAGCCCTACAACCTTCAAGCTAACTTGACCCCTCCACCCTTCACTCCCTTCATTCAGCAAAGACCACTTTAAGGTAAGTTAACCCCTCCGCCTTCCATTCCACTCAACAAAGACCTCTCCGCGTCGGCCTACAACAGTTGCAACTGGATTCCACCCATCCCGCAATAATTTTCGGTTAATTTCTAAACGATTCCCGTTTCATTCCGATAGTATTCTGCTTTTGTGATTAAATAATTTTACTTTATTAAATATTGAATACACCGGAACACAACCAAAACAAAATAAATGCATTGTATAAGGATTGCGGATTCAAAATCGCTCTACTGTTCTATAAAACGCTTCAACCTTCCGACTTCCGCTGAACATAAGAGCCCTCCACTGAACTTTAAACCCCTTCACCCCTCCAGCCCTCCACCCCTCCATCCCTCCGAGCAGACTTCACCCCTTCAGTCCTCCGACCTCCACCAAAAATTTTTTTTGTCTTTTTTAATAAAACTCGTATTCAAGGGTGATGCGGATAGCATATCCGGCAGGAATGCCGGATAACGGATATCCGGCGTTTTTTGGTTACCGGATATCCGGCACACATGCTTGATTAAAGTTCTATTGTAGATATTTTTTATCAAAACATGATAAGTTTTGTCTCATTTCTAGCGGAAAACAACATAGATGGTGACATATTCGCTCAATTTTAAAGATGGCAGACTCAAAATCATAAAAACCATGGCCTGGTGACATTTATCACCAGTAGTTGCCAACTTAAATTTGAGTGAAAATGAATATGAATATGAAATAAACTTAATTTTACCTGAAATAAGAAATAAAATTCTATGCCAAATTATTTTAATTTTTATTGCCCATTTCTTATGGGTTTTTATTTTACCTGCCCGCATCACTCCCTCCCCACCATCCTGGCCGCATCTCCCCACCATTCCGCTCGCATTCCTCTCCCTCAACCATTTCGCCCGCATACCATCCCCACCACCATCCCACCCGCATCACTACCTCCCCACCATTCCGCCCGCATCCCTCCCCCACCATTCTCAACAATTTTGCCGACATGTGAGTGGTGTTGTTTACTGATTCAGAAAAAATCATTGTAAACAAACTTCAATTCCGAGGTGGTTTGCTCTTCGTCGGACCAGAATCATTGTTCACATAAACATTTAGGCAACAAATTTGCGGACGCCTGAAATATTGTTTTTCCCAGGGTGATTTTAGATTGTTTGTTGTCGCTTCGCAACAACAATCTAAAATGACCCTGGTTTTTCCGACGTCTTCAATAATAATAATACAGGGTCATTTGAAAGTAGCGCCACGGGCTTTTGAAAATTTGTATCTCTTTATTGGGTTGACACAGGAATCTTGTTTATGATTCATTGGAAAGCTGAATGTCAAGAAGAAATATTGGTCACAATCAAAAAGGATAGGAACCAGCATCACTAAGATCAATTCATGATTAAATTAAAAAATTTTAATTTAGCATTAGGATTACCATGGCGGCTTTTATTGTCGCAAATTCAAACAATCCTTTTCAGCACTTTTTACAGCAACCAAACCGATGTTGATCAAATAATTCAAGATTTGTTTCTAAAACTTCTCCATGCCAATCGTATGTTAAATTAAAAATTTTCCGTTTGATCATGAATTTACTCTTAATAATGGTGACCCTTGAACTTTGCGATCGTGTCCAATATTCCTTCTTGACATTCAGCTTTCCAACGAGTCTAAAACGATAACAGTATGTCAATTCAATAACGAGGTACAGATTTTCAAAAGCCCGGAGCTACTTTCAAATGACCCTGTATATTATTATTATTTTTTTTTTAAGTTTAAGTTAATTGCCCTGGTAACCGGTAATGTGGATTTATCGTATTTGAATCTTATTCAACAATGTGTCCATTTTGCTGCAACCAAAATGTAAAAATTTGTATTTACATCTATCATTAAAATGAATGTTCTGCTTCTTTTGTTAGCATTTCTACTTTTAAACGGCGGGGATATGATGCCAATAAACTTTCACCGTCGACATCGGAAGTTTCCCGTCGTGGACATAGAAATGACGAGTTTGATGTACGAGAGAAACACAGTCCCTGAGTTCAACTTCATAATGGTCAACTCTCATGTACCATACAAATGGGACGACCTTCCATCAGCTAACAGTGGACCAACGATTTGGGGAGATCAAGAAATGGAAGATAAATGTGGACCTTCAATCACAATTCCGCTCCTCAATTTTAGCTATGATCCTGCAATACTTTGTTTCCGGAAGGACGAACTCCAAAAGCAAGACTTTTATCCAGTTAATTTTTTGAATTCTTGAGAGTTGAAGAGTGTTGAAAATTTTTGTTTAATAGAAACAATGATTTTTGTAGGATTTCAACCTTGTAATGGACGGTAAGAGTTACTCCGTGGACGAAGTGTTGAAGTTGGACAGATCATCGCAACCCGTAACTGGCTATGTACTTGGAGAACTAAATTCTAGGGTCGAGGGCTACTTTGTCAATCAGTAAATAGACTAATCAAAACAAATAAACTACTCACACAACTCTAAAGTACAACGTATTTACAGAACCTTCTATGGAATCATAAACGTCTTTTACGAATTGGGAACATATCATTTACACTTCTATATCGAGCCCTACCAGAATGTCCATTTGGTGAGACAAATATTTATTATTAAGGAAAGGTCATACTAGTCGAAGAAATTGATTAAATGTCATCGCTCAATTCTGCCGTGTCATATTAGTTCAATTTTATGGGCAACACTACTGCTTTTTAACATTATAACTTTTTGATCACAAACAAGTACAAAAGAGGCCTCCACATTGTACCACGAGGTGATAGCAAAAACTCCATACTGTTTGAGTATGTCCCTCACTACGATGTACATTTGCATGACTTGAACCTGCCTGCTACATCCAATAATCAGACAACCAGCTCTAGTGAAATTCCTACTCTGTTTCCCTCAAGCAGCCAACTACCAACTGAAATTTTCAGCTCTTCCGAGGTACCATCACCAATTGCTTCGAGTAGTGAACTACCAACTAAAATTTTAAGCTCTTCCGAGTTTCCATCACCAATTGCATCGAGCAGTGAATTACCAACTGAAATTTTCAGCTCTTCCGAGCTTCCATCACCAATTGCCTCGAGCAGTGAACTACTAACTGAAATTTTCAGCTCTTCCGAGCTTCCATCATCAATTGCTTCGAGCAATGAATTACCAACTGAAATTTTCAGCTCTTCCGAGCTTCCATCACCAATTGCCTCAAGCAGTGAACTACTAACTGAAATTTTCAGCTCTTCCGAGCTTCCATCATCAATTGCTTCGAGCAATGAATTACCAACTGAAATTTTCAGCTCTTCCGAGCTTCCATCACCAATTGCCTCAAGCAGTGAACTACCAACTGAAATTTTCAGCTCTTCCGAGCTTCCATCACCAATTGCTTCGAGCAGTGAACTACTAACTGAAATTTTCAGCTCTTCCGAGCTTCCATCATCAATTGCTTCGAGCAATGAATTACCAACTGAAATTTTCAGCTCTTCCGAGCTTCCATCACCAATTGCCTCAAGCAGTGAACTACCAACTGAAATTTTCAGCTCTTCCGAGCTTCCATCACCAATTGCTTCGAGCAGTGAACTACTAACTGAAATTTTCAGCTCTTCCGAGCTTCCATCATCAATTGCTTCGAGCAATGAATTACCAACTGAAATTTTCAGCTCTTCCGAGCTTCCATCACCAATTGCCTCAAGCAGTGAACTACCAACTGAAATTTTCAGCTCTTCCGAGCTTCCATCACCAATTGCTTCGAGCAGTGAACTTCCAACTGAAATTTTCAGCTCTTCTGAGCTTCCATCATCAATTGCTTCGAGCAGTGAACTTCCAACTGAAATTTTTAGCTCTTCCGAGCTTCCATCACCAATTGCCTCGAGCAGTGAACTACTAACTGAAATTTTCAGCTCTTCCGAGCTTCCATCATCAATTGCCTCAAGCAGTGAACTACCAACTGAAATTTTCAGCTCTTCCGAGCTACCATCACCAATTGCTTCGAGCAGTGAACTACCNTTTTCAGCTCTTCCGAGCTTCCATCACCAATTGCCTCAAGCAGTGAACTACCAACTGAAATTTTCAGCTCTTCCGAGCTTTCATCACCAATTGATTCGAGCAGTGAATTACCAACTGAAATTTTCAGCTCTTCCGAGCTACCATCACCAATTGCTTCGAGCAGTGAACTACCAACTGAAATTTTCAGCACTTCTGAGCTTTCATCACCAATTGCTTCAAGCAGTGAATTACCAACTGAAATGTTCAGCTCTTCCGAGCTTTCTTCACCAATTGCTTCGAGCAGTGAACTTCCAACTGAAGTTTTCAGCTCCTCCGAGCATCCATCATCAATTGTGTCAAGCAGTGAAATACCAACTGAAATTTTTAGTTCTTCGGAGGTTCCATCAACAATTGCCTCAAGCAGTGAACCACAAACTGAAATTTTCAGCTCTTCCGAGCTTTCATCACCAATTGCCTCGAGCAGTGAACTACCAACTGAAATGTTCAGCTCTTCCGAGCTTCCATCATTAATTGTTTCGACCAGTGAACTTGCAACTGAAATTTTTAGTTCTTCCGAGCTACCATCAACAATTGCTTCGAGTAGTGAACTACCAACTGAAATTTTCAGCTCTTCCGAGCTACCATCACCAATTGCTTCGAGCAGTGAACTACCAACTGAAATTTTCAGCACTTCTGAGCTTTCATCACCAATTGCTTCAAGCAGTGAATTACCAACTGAAATGTTCAGCTCTTCCGAGCTTTCTTCACCAATTGCTTCGAGCAGTGAACTTCCAACTGAAGTTTTCAGCTCCTCCGAGCATCCATCATCAATTGTGTCAAGCAGTGAAATACCAACTGAAATTTTTAGTTCTTCGGAGGTTCCATCAACAATTGCCTCAAGCAGTGAACCACAAACTGAAATTTTCAGCTCTTCCGAGCTTTCATCACCAATTGCCTCGAGCAGTGAACTACCAACTGAAATGTTCAGCTCTTCCGAGCTTCCATCATTAATTGTTTCGACCAGTGAACTTGCAACTGAAATTTTTAGTTCTTCCGAGCTACCATCAACAATTGCTTCGAGTAGTGAACTACCAACTGAAATTTTCAGCTCTTCTGAGCTTCCAACATCAACTGCTTCAAGCAGTGAACTACCAACTGAAATTTTCAGCTCCTCTGAGGTTCCATCATCAATTGCTTCGAGTAGTGAACTACCAACTGAAATTATCAGCTCATCCGAACTACCATCACCTATTGCTTCGAGCAGTGAACTACCAACTCAAATTCTCAGCTCTTCCGAGCTACCATCGCCAATTGCNCCATCACCTATTGCTTCGAGCAGTGAACTACCAACTCAAATTCTCAGCTCTTCCGAGCTACCATCGCCAATTGGTTCGAGTAGTGAACTACCAACTGAAATTTTCAGCTCCTCTGAGCTTTCATCATCAATTGCTTCGAGTAGTGAATTACCAACTGAAATTTTCAGCTCATCTGAACTTCCATCATCAATTGCTTCAAGTAGTGAACTCCCCACTGAAATTTTCAGCTCATCTGAGCTACCATCATCAATTGCTTCGAGCAGTGAACTACCAACTGAAATTTTCAGCTCTTCCGAGCTACCATCGCCAATTGCTTCGAGTAGTGAACTACCAACTGAAATTTTCAGCTCCTCTGAGCTTCCATCATCAATTGCTTCAAGTAGTGAACTACCAACTGAAATAATCAGCTCTTCCGAGGTTCCATCACCAATTGCTTTGAGCAGTGAACTTTCAACAGAAATTTTCAGCTCATCCGAGTTACCATCACCAATTGCTTCGAGCAGTGAATTAGCCACTAAAATTTTCAGCTCTTCCGAGCTACCATCACCAATTGCTTCGAGCAGTGAACTTCCAACTGAAATTTTTAGCTCTTCCGAGCTTCCATCACCAATTGCCTCAAGCAGTGAACTACCAACTGAAATTTTCAGCTCCTCTGAGCTTCCATCATCAATTGCTTCAAGTAGTGAACTACAAACTGAAATAATCAGCTCTTCCGAGGTTCCATCACCAATTGCTTTGAGCAGTGAACTTTCAACAGAAATTTTCAGCTCATCCGAGCTACCATCACCAATTGCTTCGAGCAGTGAATTAGCCACTAAAATTTTCAGCTCTTCCGAGCTACCATCACCAATTGCCTCGAGCAGTGAACTACAAACTGAAATTTTCAGTTCATCCGACCTTCCATCACCAATTGCTTCGAGCAGTGATTTACCAACTGAAATTTTTAGCTCTTCTGAGCTTCCATCATCAATTGCTTCGAGCAGTGAACTTCCAACTGAAATTTTTAGCTCTTCCGAGCTTCCATCACCAATTGCCTCAAGCAGTGAACTACCAACTGAAATTTTCAGCTCTTCTGAGCTACCATCGCCAATTGCTTCGAGTAGTGAACTACCAACTGAAATTTTCAGCTCCTCTGAACTTCCATCATCAATTGCTTCGAGTAGTGAACTACCAACTCAAATTTTCAGCTCCTCTGAGCTTCCATCATCAATTGCTTCAAGCAGTGAACTACCAACTGAAATTTTCAGCTCTTCCGAACTTCCATCACCAATTGCTTCGAGCAGTGAACTTCCAACTGAAATTTTTAGCTCTTCTGAGCTTCCATCATCAATTGCTTCGAGCAGTGAACTTCCAACTGAAATTTTTAGCTCTTCCGAGCTTCCATCACCAATTGCCTCAAGCAGTGAACTACCAACTGAAATTTTCAGCTCTTCTGAGCTACCATCGCCAATTGCTTCGAGTAGTGAACTACCAACTGAAATTTTCAGCTCCTCTGAACTTCCATCATCAATTGCTTCGAGTAGTGAACTACCAACTCAAATTTTCAGCTCCTCTGAGCTTCCATCATCAATTGCTTCAAGCAGTGAACTACCAACTGAAATTTTCAGCTCTTCCGAACTTCCATCACCAATTGCTTCGAGCAGTGAACTTCCAACTGAAATTTTTAGCTCTTCTGAGCTTCCATCATCAATTGCTTCGAGCAGTGAACTTCCAACTGAAATTTTTAGCTCTTCCGAGCTTCCATCACCAATTGCCTCAAGCAGTGAACTACCAACTGAAATTTTCAGCTCTTCTGAGCTACCATCGCCAATTGCTTCGAGTAGTGAACTACCAACTGAAATTTTCAGCTCCTCTGAACTTCCATCATCAATTGCTTCGAGTAGTGAACTACCAACTCAAATTTTCAGCTCCTCTGAGCTTCCATCATCAATTGCTTCAAGCAGTGAACTACCAACTGAAATTTTCAGCTCTTCCGAACTTCCATCACCAATTGCTTCGAGCAGTGAACTTCCAACTGAAATTTTCAGCTCTTCCGAACTTCCATCATCAATTGCTTCGAGCAGTGAACTTCCAACTGAAATTTTTAGCTCTTCCGAGCTTCCATCACCAATTGCCTCAAGCAGTGAACTACCAACTGAAATTTTCAGCTCTTCTGAGCTACCATCGCCAATTGCTTCGAGTAGTGAACTACCAACTGAAATTTTCAGCTCCTCTGAACTTCCATCATCAATTGCTTCGAGTAGTGAACTACCAACTCAAATTTTCAGCTCCTCTGAGCTTCCATCATCAATTGCTTCAAGCAGTGAACTACCAACTGAAATTTTCAGCTCTTCCGAACTTCCATCACCAATTGCTTCGAGCAGTGAACTTCCAACTGAAATTTTTAGCTCTTCCGAGCTTCCATCACCAATTGCATCGAGCAGTGAATTATCAACTGAAATTATTAGCTCCTCCGAGCTTCCATCACCAATTGCTTCGAGCAGTGAATTACCAACTGAAATTTTCAGCTCTTCCGATTTTCCTACAGACATGCATTCATCAAGTGAATTTCCGACTGAAATTGAAACAACTAGAATTTTAAGTTCAACAAGCGTCTCGGTAAATAAATCCGAATCACTGATTTCCGATCCAAAACTCATATTTTCATCCCCAAGGACGAGTCAAGTCAATCAGGCAGGGAACCCTCAAGGAAAATTTAAGGCCTCTAGTTTACCACCGACAAGAAATGCAAACGAATCTGGGCTAGTTGATACCGGAAAAATCACAACACCTGGCTCGATTGTCTCCACCTATAATCAGATAACCCAAATAGAAGCACCAAAAACTAAATTACCTCCTATAACACCGCAAGTCGCAAAGCCCATTCCTTTAGTTGCTTCCACCGCGGCGCAAACAACCTTAATTGAAGATGAAACAACTACACCACCTCTTAGAAAAGATCAAGGCGCAAAGCATGTCCCTGTAGTTGCTTCCACTGAAGGTCAGACGACCGAGTTGTATGATGACGAAACAACACCTACATTACCTCCTAAAAAGGGTCATGGCAAAAATAATGTCCCTCCAGTTGCTTCCACTCCAGCTCAAACAACCTTGGAGGACGACCAGGACGACGACGAATCAACTACAGTAATTCCTCGAAATCGTCTAGGCGCAAAGCTTGTTCCTCCATTTGGTCCTGCAGCTATCCCAAAAATAAAGATTTTTTCCACCGTTCAGACGACTGAAGAACCTGAGCGACGGAAACGATCAGTGTACCATCGAAGTGACGATGATGACGATGACATTGGATCCAAAACCCACCATGCAGGTGACACGGTGAGGCACATTTCACCAAGCGTCTCGTTCATTCAGAAAGAAAACTCAGAACATTCCTAACATAAACATTTTTCTATTTTAAACTTTTGTTAGCTATTCGACGCTGGATTTGCTGGAAATGGAAAATCCGAGACAATTTTTGACGTTAGAATGTGAGTATTTGCAAGTTGTGTCTTTAAAAGTAGAAACTTGAAAGATATTCCACTTCTGAACTTCAGGGGCGGACTCCACGGTTGTGCCTTAGACCTTATGATTGACCCTAACTTTGCGTTCAACTTTGCCTTTGACACTGATGAGAAAAAGTATGTTGTGAGTCAAATAATTCGACAGGTGACAGATTTTTAGTAAATCATGAAACTTTTGTAAATTTTTTAACTTCCACTGAACAGTAAGTTTTAAAATCGACAGGTTAAAAGAGCCAATTGGGCTTCACGCTCTTCACCACTCCATGGTGGTAAATTAAGGGAGTCAATAGGATTCAAAGTTCTAAAGATCGTCATCCCTCCGGAATCCCTCCAAGATCCTGTTTTCGACGAAAGGGACTTTACCCAATTCCATTATTGGCCGAGTAGCTTAAAGCCTCGGGAAGCGATGAGGAAGGCATCGGGCATGTTTGAAAAATACTTCCCCAATTCCAAATCTTGTCTTCAAATTGGATTTGTGTACAATAACCTTGCTCCAGCCTATGCACTTTCTAATAGACGTAAGCACTTGTTTCATCCTCACTTCAATTCTGCAGCGCATAATCTTGTTAGTTTGGCTGTCACTAGACTCAATTTGTTCTGAAACCCGCTATGGTCTAGTATCAGGCTACTTTCATACTCATCAAATAGGCCCGTTTGACATCTTTCGTGGGATTATGCGCGTAATCGGTGTTTCATTTGGAGCTGGACGTGACGATTTGACCAGGTACATTATGTTTCTTACCGATTGCTACGGTTATTTTATAATTTTTTAATTTGCAGAAGCCGTTGCAATCCAGAAGACTCCCAATACCTGAATCCGTTCCCATTGCATCCAATACAACAAATCAATGTAGGTATGAGGAGAAACAGTCAGAAAATGTCGCCTTGTGGGAATGATGACATTGCTCAGTTTCTCACAGCACGTCGACCCAATTGCTNTGAGGAGAAACAGTCAGAAAATGTCGCCTTGTGGGAATGATGACATTGCTCAGTTTCTCACAGCACGTCGACCCAATTGCTTCCTCAAGGAGGAGAAAGATGAAGCTTTCTGTGGAAACGGTAATATGTCCACAAAGTTTAAGCATTCAGTAGATTACAAAACATTTTGTATATTCAGGGATTGTTGAACCTGGTGAATACTGCGACTGTGGTTCCCATGACCATTGTCATAAACTTCTAACTCATTACCAACATCCATGTTGTGGCGAAGGTGATACGCTCATGGGCTGCATGAGACTTGGACCACCTACGAGGACAGATTGTCCAAAACAGCGTCAAAGACGTTGATATCCTTACACCAGCAGTAAGATACAAAACATTCCATTCTTACTAATTCAACTGAAAAGAACAGAGAATTACTTAGTAAACGGTTTAGTTTTGAAAAGTTTCTTCTTTCCAAGATCCATTTTGAATTCTAAAATTCATTTTTTTGAAATTGAAAGAAAATTTTGAACTGTCACTTCATTCTCACTTCCTTAGATTTCCCTAACGAAGAATAGTTTAGAATACTAAATAATTCTTTTATTCCACTAAAGTAATAAAAAAAAACTATAACAGATTTCGAGTTGTATGTTTTGAGTGGCTATTAACGTTTTAACTAACTATATTTTGTATTTTAACAATTCGTGCAACAACTTGTAATACAAATGGTAAACTGTCAAAGCTAGTATGGTTACTGCATCTGCTTAATCTCACAATGCTGCTTTCATTTGACAGTATTCCATTTCGAATTCAATAGTTTTCCTTTGCAAACTACGACAGCGGAACATGCGATACTGTTAAGAGTGAATAAAATGCTTGAAACAAACAACTAGTCAAGGTTATCGGGACGATGTAAAATATGAAAAATAGTTTATTAGACCTCTTTTTTTGACGAGTCGGACTACGGTTTGTTTGATATATTCCTTAAAGGAGCATCATGTGTAAAACGTGAGAAGAGCCAATAGCATTTCATAAATTGGACCTGATGAGTGATGAGTTACAAATTGTAATTCTCGCAAGTGAAACAAAATTTGGATAAAAAGGGTTACAGTGTGGGTTACACGATGAAAGGCAAAACATTTCTCAAATCTTTCATTTGTACACAAACGGGGTTTGAATAGTCTTTTACGGTGTAAATCCAGCATAAGAGTTAACTAAGAATTAAATTGAATACGGAAGAGTTTCATATTGTGTATTCAAAGAGTTACAACACAAAAATTATTAAGTTATTTCACAATTTAATTTTTGATTGTTCTATTTACCCAAATTATCTTTCCGACGAGTNAAAAAGGGTTACAGTGTGGGTTACACGATGAAAGGCAAAACATTTCTCAAATCTTTCATTTGTACACAAACGGTCTTTGAATAGTTTTACAGTCTTTTACGGTGTAAATCCAGCATAAGAGTTAACTAAGAATTAAATTGAATACGGAAGAGTTTCATATTGTGTATTCAAAGAGTTACAGCNAAGAGTTAACTAAGAATTAAATTGAATACGGAAGAGTTTCATATTGTGTATTCAAAGAGTTACAACACAAAAATTATTAAGTTATTTCACAATTTAATTTTTGATTGTTCTATTTACCCAAATTATCTTTCCGACGAGTAGAATCTTGTGTTTCTAAAATTCTCGCATTGTGAATCTTAACAATACTATCCTTGGTACTTTTGTAGAATGCTTCCAATTCTTTCAAATCTTCCACTGTTTCTTTTCCTAATTCATTCTCTTATAACAAAAAAGTTATTGCTTATCGTATCTGAATTCAATTTGACAGAATAACTGTGCCAAGGTTTATTCCGTGTCGTTAAGTTAGTTAAGATTATTTACCTTTAATTCCGTTTTCCTCACGGGTCGCTACTTCTGCATGGAGCGATTCCAACTCTTCTACACTTTTCCGCTAGAATATATTAATGTTAGAAAATATAAAATATAAAATATTAAATATTAAAATGTCTAATACGATACTTCACGGTCAACAGTTTCTTGATCTTCGTCGGAATCTTCAATAGCAATCACAAATTTGGAGTTCCTTCTCCGTCTCTTAACTAAAATAAACAATCTGAAATTGTATTTTTGGATTTAGGTTAACTTATAACGTATACAAGTAAATTATCTTAATTTTAATAGGATAAAAAGCGCACTAATACCAGTGTACTCGGTATCCAAATACGTGAATTATTGAATTATTGAATTATTATTATAACTTGAATTATTGAAAGAATTGAATTACCGTCATTGGGGGAATCATGTTGATAAAATTCATGCACTGTATCTCGTGATTCTTCTGGGGATATTATAGTCGATTTATCTGGTAAAGATCGCTTCAAAAATTTTCCTGAAACATATTCTGCTCCTACACAAATTTCGAAGAAAACTTTAAAATAATCAATTCACGATAGATTGGAAATGTTATAATTATCATACCAATAAAAAGTGAAATTATCACTGTGGCTGAAAGCACCGCTTTCATGGAAATTAAACTTTCAACGTTTCTATTCATTTTGAAACAAATGTTGGTATTCGAACCAACATAAACTAAAACATGACGTTATGAATAATTATCATATTTCTTTGAATTGTTTATAATATGAAATATGAATCGTAGTAACGGCAAAATCACTCGCAGATAAGTCATAAAGAAAAGCTTCATGTTCAGGGACGCCGTTTCGCGAAAAATGCAAAATTGCAATGATGCGATCCCAATAGTTGAAACATTGCCTGTGCGCGATATATGAAATAACATGGTATACCTTTGATATAAGGGAGTCGAAATATGAAATTATAAAATGCTGAAAAACTTTATTTTTCTTCTGAAAATCGGAGAAAACGCGGAATTTTAACACCATCGCGGCAGAAGTTTTTGCGTTAGTTGGTGCAGAATTGCGGAGTTCCTATTGCGGGACTAGGGGTAGTGAATATTATAGCATGAACTCTTACGTTATATAAATTTCGTCATGGAGAATACTTGACTTTATTTGCAAGTCAGACTAATATTTGCCAATTGAACATTATTTGCTTGCCAGAATTTTCTTGTATTTGCTACCAGTTTGTCAATCGGAATATTTCGTGTGGCACCCTGCCTGTGAGTAGCATAATCTGCCTACAGTATATGACCTTTATTACGACTCTTGCAACAGTTACATCATTACCAAATTTATGCGAAAGTTGATTAGAACGTAACTTTGGACAAGCAGAAAGGACAGATGTACACAATGACTAAGTAACCCTAATGCTACTCTGAGTAATCTGCTGGTGGTAATTGGCTGTTTTAATTGCTAAATTGTTAATAGTCAGACACCCCAGACGAAAACGGAGGTGTTCTAATTATCAGTAATTATAATCGAAAAAAAACTTCCGTATCAATATACTAGTCCCTTCAATCCCATAAATCTGACAACTTAAACATAATTAACCCACATTCAATTCAATCCTCCGCTTTTGTGTTTAAAGACCCGTAATGTTGCTGATACTTATAAAAGTAATAGATGAGGTGAACTCAACCAAATTATTAAGAAGCGACAGGGGGTTATTTCAGGGAAAAAACCTAAGACATTGACTTTCGTAGAATGCTCACTAATTGTAAACCTAAAATATTTTCTCGTGTTTCACATGATCTCATATAAATTGGGGTTTTGACAAATAATTTTTGTTTTTATGCTTATTCTAAAAATCACAGTTTAAAAACCATTTGTTTCGTGATTACATTAAAACTCGGTTTTAGTGATTCAGATAAAGAGAAATCAAAGGCAAAGTGAACTCATACAGCTTTCAACTAGCTGGAAGACAATAAACAACGTTAAAAACTTTAACTACTCTCGAACCAAATAGCATTGAGCCCTCAAAGTTCTCGCCGCGAGATTTTTTGTTTTTTCTTTCGAGATGTGCGCGTCTTCTCATTTAAACTTTTAGGTGGTGAAGTTAAAGTTTAATTCTTAATTCAGATAAGTCTTATTTTTTATTTACATTTACCTTGCCACCAAAAATTCAAAAAGACATAGTGTTAAAGGTAAAACCATTTCTAATTAAATTGAAGGAGAGTGTACAAGGAGTTGGGCGGGAGACATCTGATAGCAAGAAATTTCTAGAAAAAATTGGAATTAAAAATGTGATTCAGGCAACTGCTAAAGCATGTCAACGGATCAAAGGTTTTACTTGCAAGACTTCCGAGACACAAGGTAAAAATTTTTTGATGTAATGAAAATCAAAAATGAAAGAAATGTAGGCAAATTCTTTTAAATGATACACAAGTCCAAAACTCAAAAATATGAAAAGAAATATTGGATTCGCGAGATAGATTAATTGAAAGAAACGTTGAATTAACCAAATCTACTCAAAATCCTGTTCTAAAATTAGAAAATTCTATTTATAGCAATATCTGTGTAGAAATTTTTGAAACTCTGGACGACATGTCGTTCAAAGAGTAAATCACAATACAATACAATTGATTGACTGCCGCACACAACTCCAATTTTGAGATGTTTGTTTGGAAAATTGTCATATGCGACTCACGCCGAGGGCTCAATGCTATTTGGTTCGAGAGTATACTGAATATGATGATCACTGTACAACTACCTATAACTTTTTTATCATGGAGTTGATGGTAGACTTTGGATTTTTAGAATATATAAATTCGAGTCAAAACCAAAAAGTATTTTATAAAATTTTATTGTAATTCTCGTAACTGCTATTTTTAACACCACTAATCTGTATAACTATCGCTTGTACTCTAATGCAAATTTGTGTCTCCAAAATCCCCATTGTAATGGCGGAAACATGCAAATGAAGTTCAGGTGACTATTTTCCAATTGTTAACCAAATTATACGAGAATAATAACTTTAATGCCGGAGTGATTCGAACTTCCTTAAGCTACAACTTATTGTTTCTTTAATTTGCTATGATAGATGCACTTTATTTTTACAGCCAGCGTGATGTCAGCTGTTTAGAATATTTGTAGATGTAGCTCAAATTTTTAAGATCAACTATAAGCCGATTAATTACATCGCAAATGCGCTTGTGTACTATGGTGTGTACGAGTGGGAAATGAGCTGCATTTTTATAAAAAATCCACCTAAATGTAGCTCTATAATATTTAAGCTAGGTACAACCAGCTGTTTCTTTAATTGGCATTAATAGATGTAACTCTATTTTTACAGCTACCGTGATGTCAGCTGTTTAGATATAAAGAATATTGTGGACTTGTGACCCATGCATAAAACGTGATATTTAGAAACCGTAACTAGCCTTAACTGGTTCTTATATTTTAGAAAAAGTACAAAAGAGTACAGTGAGTTTTTTGGTCGGAAACGCAGCCACCTGATTTACATTACCCCCACCCATCACAATCATCATGCATGGGCATATGAATTTGTGCTATTTTATTAAGTGTATGGCATATTTAATTTAAAATACTGCAAGATAACGGATGTTGTATGCGGATCCAATTTCGCAGCAGCTATCACTGCTGCTGACATTTCTTCTCCTGTAGCTGTCTTGTCTCTTTTAGGCGTAGAGTCAAGCAGCGTGAACGAGTTTTCAAATTTTGCTGTAATTTTTTTCATCGTCGCCTTACTCCTAATTTGATGGTTTGTTGTGGCAGGATGAGCATTGTACCGGGCCACAAGTTGCTCGTAACGGTCGTCAGGAAAACGGTATCGATATTTTATGACAATGAACCGAAGGTGCGCTTGTATACCCATTTCAAAACGAAATATAAACGAACGATAAAACCAATTTGAGTTAAATAAAAAATTTTTACCCGTCTGGAATTTTCCGATAACTTCAAAACAAAAACAGAACCCCACTAATTTCCAGACTATGGGCATTCTCGAGGATTATTCCATACGCCAAAAGGTCAACAAGTTAGCAACAATTTTAAAGTTTTCATTTGGATTTTAACATTTACTAACGACACCAAACAAAAATTCTGATGACCATACTTGGGATGGGTGGGGCTAATGTAAATCAGGTGTCTGCGTTTCCGACCAAAAAACTCACACTGTATAAGAAAAGTATGACACAAGATTACTCAGAATTAAATGAATTACACTCAACATAATTTCTATTTCCAACATGAAGTTTGAATTTGTGACTGCATTTTAATTTATTAATTTGATGTTTCTCAGTTGGTTGAAGTTTGTGACATATAAGCTAGCTGTTTGACTCTTTTACTCTAAACTTGTGACATGTCAACAGAGTTGAAAAAATTCAAATATCAATTATTTTGATTTCAAAACACTAATTTTTTCTTCCGAAAAGTTGACACTGCTTCAACTTTTTTGAAAGACAACGATGACGCACAGACAAAACAAACATTTCTAAAAAGTTCGTTATATACTTTCTCCTAGCAATTCTCGTGACGACGAGCAAAGAAAGTAAAGAGAAAAAATCATCCGACAACGAATGGACAAAGTATACAGGGTCATTTGAAAGTAGCTCCGGGCTTTTGAAAATTTGTATCTCTTTATTGGGTTGACACAGGAACCTCATTTGTGATTTATTGGAAAGCTTAATGTCAAGAAGAAACATTGGTCACAATCAAAAACGCTAGGAACCAGCGTCACTAAGGTCAAATTATGATCAAATGGAAATTTTTTAATTTAGCATTAGGATTACCATGGCAGCTTTTATTGTCGCAATTTTAAACAATCCGTTTCAGCACTTTCTAAAGCACCCAAACCGATATCAATCAAATAATTGAAGATTTGTTTCTAAAACTTTTCCATGCCAATCGCAATGCTAAACTAAAAAAATTCCGTTTGATCATGAATTACTCATCAAAATGGTGACCCTTAAAATTTGCGATTGTGTCCAATATTCCTTCTTGACATTCAGCTTTCCAACGAGTCGGAAACGAAAACTGTAAGCCACTTCAATAAAGAGGTATAGATTTTTAAAAGCCCGGAGCTACTTTCAAATGACCCTGTATATTGAAAAAATAACGAACGGAGTAAGCGATGGCGTAGCAACGACAACGAACAGATAAAGTATACAACAGGCGTTAGTCTCTCACACCATACATGGGATATTTGCCCTCCTGCTCTCGCAGGGCAGTAGTTTTTGAAAAAGGCAGAATGGCGGAGGGCACTAACAACTGAGGACGGCAGGAGGGACTAGTAGCTGGGGAGCGCAGGAAGACAGGAGAGCACTAGTAGCTGAAGAGGGCAGGAAGGCAGGAAAGCAGGAGGACAGGAGAGTACTAGTAGCTAGGAAGGGAAGGAAGGCAAGTCAGGTGCCCACGCCTGTCTCACATTCGCACATAAACATACTTAATAACAAACAAACAATTTACTATTCCTTCGCGCCCAAACACGAATATTGAAGCTTCTACTCGAAGCCAATTTTGCTCCAAGTGTTCGAATTCTAGAATATTCGCGGTATCCCTAGTTTTATTCATTCAACACATGATTCCCTAGGTCGGTCTGCCCGTAGGTAGACCAATAACACACTTTTTTTTTAAATAAAGGTCTACAGAGAATTTTGATGCAAGGTTTTATGGCCCCTAGTAGCTGACTAGACTGAATTTTTCGACGGCATGGGGTAGTCCCCGAGTAAAACAACCTAATATATTTTTCTAAAATAAAGATTTAGTTATTATTCATGACATTCCTGGCCATGTTACGGTCCCCAGTTGTCAACCAAGTTGAAAATTATACACAGTTTTTTTTGTTTTGTTTTTGTTGCCAAAATTTTTGTTTGCTAAAATCTATGGTTCTGAAACCCTCTGCCCACTTTGTGTTGATGAAATGCTTGTGAGATTTTGTGGTGCAGCCGGGATGAGGGTCAAAACCAGAAAAATATGGGCTTAAAATTTGTGGGTTAGTTGACTGTGAGACAGGATTTGTCCTGATGATAAGCTTATATAACGGTAAAGAAGGGTACATCGTCGAAAGAGGCTTGGGAAGCAAAGTGGCCCTTCAACTTATGCAGCCTTTTCTGAGAACCGGAAGGTGTGGCATGACTGATAACTTTTTTGTTCCTCAAAACTTCTCGCGGAACAACTGCTGAAAAAAACATTACCCTTCCAGGGATCATAAATAAATTCGTGTGTTGAAGTCCCTGCTGAACTGGTGAACCACAGAGGTGAAGATATAACATGTTACTGAATTATGCCCCAAATTATGTAGCCCTGTTACCCCAACAATCTTACTGAATCCTGACCCAACTTAAATTTTCCTTACCCAGCTACCTTGTGTCTGAATCTTACCCCAACTTACTTACCATTGGTTACCTAGTAAATTTTTCTAAATCCTAACTAAAGTTAACCCATTCAATTTCGAGACGAAAAACTGTCAAGGTTTATGCCATTATTCCAAAGTCTGTATCATTCGTAGGTGGCCAATGAAGGTTTTTTTCGAAATACTTGTCACTTCAGCTCTAAACATCTATTTTATGGAAAATGAACAACTCCATGCTCGCACTAAACCATCTGTAAGAAGCGATTTCATTACAAATCTCGCCGAATCCATGGTGAATCCTTTGATTCAACGCCGTACCACTGGACCTCATGCTTCAACCTTTCCCGCTATGGTTAAGTCGTCTGTCTATCATGTTATATCCGATCCATCATGAGAAAGTCCCAGTTGTTCATGAAGTGGGAGAGCTTTTTGCAAATTGATGCAGCCGATTAAACCCTAATCAGTTTTCATTTTCTTTGTTTATATTTAAATGAACTACTTATTCTAAATAAATTTTTTGACAATTTGTTATTAAAATATTTATTAGTATTTATTGGAAATAAGCTTATTTGGCAAAATCTAAACAAAATCTCGTCCAGCATACGTTCATACACTTGCAATTGCGCATGAGTAATTCATACACTTGTTTAACCTGCGCAGTGGCTTGTATACATCAGGCTAAAGCCCACTTTAGAAAAACTAATTAACCGATCAAGGGGTATCCCCGTTTAAATACTTCCTTGCAACTTATCCTTAAGTTCATGTACAGTACGAAGTGGTTTCAATGAGTATAGCATGCGAGTGAGTCACATTAACACTGTTTTATGAAAAATCAAAAATAAACCATAGCGGCCTGGTCGCGACCGAGTACCCCGCTACTTTCTGCCTATCGTATCTTCTACTTTTTGCCCTTTCTTCGTGTTCATTTTCTTACTGCTATACCTATACTGTTCCTGGGTTTAATAGTTACAACCTTCTTGTATACTACGTAGCTTTACGGTGATGTTCACCATCAAGGCACAACAAATCATAATCATCATTCCATCAAAGAAATTTAAAGTTCATTAGCATCCCTGACGGAAAGTCAAAACATGTTTCAGTAACCAGTTTTGATTCCTCATTGCTAATTAAAACCAGGTAAAACACAGCTTGGATTGAACATTTGGTTCATATTGACTCAGTATTTCAGATGTGAATTAAGTATTTAGTATTTATGACGTCCTGTACATCTTCAAATTCCGAACGCAACATGGCGCTACATATTTTTGTTATAGTGATAATAAGTATTGGGTCAGGTGTTAAAGAAATATATGCCGGAAAATCACCTTCCTGCGAAGACCCTGGTGTTTGTGGTAAAAATTTTAAAATAAATTTACTGAAAAACTTTAAGAAATTTTTTTAATTATTCAAATTACAATTATAGGTCCTTTTAGTCAATGTCTAGAAGTTGGGAACCTCAAAAGGAGAAGTGAAGACGCTGAAGGGTTTCCATGGGGTGAAGCTATATCACAATCAAGAAGTTTAAAACGTTACCAAAGTACAAAGCTTAGTACCAATTATAATGAAAATACCGGAAATAGTTCTACACAAACTGTACTTTGTGCTTGTCAGGCGCACCATATCGGGTAAAAAAATTTTTCCCTATAATAAAATCGTTATTGAATTTACCATAGTCAAAATACCCGACTATTCAACCACCCCAATCCTTAAAATAACCCGAATACTCGGACATAATAAAAAACACACCCCAAAAATATAAACAAAAATGAGTGTGAACCCGTAAACAAGGAAAATGCCAGTTATGGGTGTGGGTTAAAATTAAAAATAAACTGCACTACGGCTATAAAATGAAGCTTCCGTCGTCTCAAAATTTGCATCTTATAACCGTATGGTCTTTTATCAGATATAAGACTAGGCTGGTCTAATATAAGCTATGAGTGTGGCCCATTTATTTGATTATTGTTAAATCCTAAGGGGTTTATAATAACACCCTTTGAGAAAAAATGTACAAAATTGGAATCTCAAACATTTTGCCAATGGTTTGACTACCAATCGTGAAACTCTAACCAAAAAAAGTTCTTTCGTGGATGGATGATACAAAAAGTGAGGTTAATGATGGGTATTTCTCAATACAAATCATATCTTAATCATTTTAATGATCATTACGGTTCTTATAACCAGTAAAACCCCAACTATCAATACGAAAAGTACAATCCAATACCCGTTGGTCTTAAAGCGCGTTTATTGCCAATACTAAATGTATTTGAACAAACTAAATGCAAAATTTTCAAGTCTAATAACAAAACTAATATTATACCAGAAGATCTTATAACCGAAGTGCACTGTAGTATAAAATAATATCCAACTAATTGTGCGTAGATCCTCAGTTTACTAAATTTTTAGGAGTAGTAAGTCCAAAATATTAATACTAATATTAATGATAATGCGTAGTATTTCATATTACACGAATAAAAAAGTTTGCAAACATTACTAGTCAGCAGGAAAACGATGATGGAAACTGATGCTGGCAAGATCTAGGATCCAAAAAGTTTTACTAAAACTACATTATGTCGGCAATGGAGAAAGAAGTTACTTCTTTGATTGAATAGTTGGACGATGTTGATTTTCTTATTCCTTCGCGTTTACTTTACTCTACTTGGCTGGTGGCTCAAGTAAATAATTTCGATATTTCGGAATATATTTCGTCTTTTAGTTTAATATTCCATATAAGATAAATATGTGTCAAAACCGGAAAATATGTAACTGTGTGCTTAAACTGTGAATATAAAAAGCATGTGGTCTCAAACTTCATAATTATGACCACTTATGTCAACTCCGTTCAAATTCAAAGTTTCAGACTAATATATTGAAGCAAGAAAAATATGTAAATAAAATGAAAATCCGCTCCATATTACGCTACGTCACGAGGTTGACGCTAAGTTTGCTAACGTTGAGAAGAGAATCAAATTCAGCGTCACTCTCCTTACGAGGATCTTGATTACCATTTTCCAAATAAGGCTCTATATAAATGCGTGCGTTGTCAATAAAATTTTAATTCTATGGATCACCTTTTACGTCGGAAAAATCAAGTGTATTATTCTAACGTACCTTTGCGAACAAAAGAGAAACGTTGACATGGTGTTATTCCCCGTGGAGATTGATTAATAAAAATTAATCATTTGCTGTGTAATTACCCATAATTACAAACGTTTAGTATCTTCAAGTTGAAAGTTTACATTGCAGGACCATATTACCAAACACTGTACAACGGTGGACAACGTGAAATCTAGTTTGCTACACACCTCAATCCTTCCATTCTGCCGATTGATAAAAAACATGGATCTACCGACAGACTAGATGTAACGGTGTTTGACGATTTCCTGCAACCTAAACAAAACTTGAAGGAACTATAAAAATTTTAATGTTCGGTAATTCCACAACCAATGGTTGATTTTTACGATTCAATAAATCCCCCAATCGTCACGGTAAACATCCATAGATGAGAAGGGGAGATATTTTATTAATAAAATTAGAAAATACTTTTCTGAGAAATTGAGCCAAATAGTTACACCTGCATTTAGGAATTTTAAATCTCACAATACCAACCTTAATTCCCGCGGAATGGTTTAACCATCTTGATGACTCATGACTCATGAGTTCCTGCTGTCTTCATGATTCGTGGAAATTGGAAACAACTCCCTTTGTCTAACTGTCTTGTTAGGCTAGCTCAAATATTTCCAAAAATTTTAATATTCACAATGTTATCTACTTTACTACAGGGCTCCTCCAAAATGTCGTCCTCTCGCATGCGCACAAAATTTGGATTGTCCGACTCATCTTTCCTGCGTTAAGTAAGTTTACTTTTATACACTAACTCTAAATTATTCTGCAAAATCAGCCATTTCTATTTGGTTTCGACGAATGACAACTTAAGTTTATAAACATTACTATTTCACGCACGACTATTGTAGATAGAATTTTCACTTTGAGAATACTGGGTATAACTGATCACAATTAACAAACTATTTAATTTATCTCTGATATTATAGTGTTAATTGTCGAAAACTTTCCATTGCAGCCGTACAGCAGATAAACTTTTTTTTTAATTTTTGCCTTCATAGTGTGAAAGAACTACGACGTACTCATTTCATTGCTGATATTGCTCACTCAGTATAATTATTAGTGTAGATGAACATAACTACTGTGTCTTGCTCAGTACATCGAGGTAATTTTCTGATTTACTAAATGTTTGTCAAAAATCGTTTATTTTCCAGTTTGCTATAAATCTCACCGAACAATATAACAGGGAACTATTCCAACCTATTCTCCATTGAATGAGATTTCATGTAGTATAAGTGTAGTACGCATTAACTTAGTCGATGAGGAATGGCTTGGATACGTCATTTCACTACCCATCTGATTGCACGTTAAGTTGACCACATTTAAATTTTCAACTTTAAAAAAAATACAAATCTCTGATTTGGTTAAAAATTTAGAATTCTAGAATCACAGTAAATTTGTCAGTAAATTTAATAAAAAACTGCGAGTCTTTATTAAAAAATTTATTGATGGTAAGTAAATCATTAGAACTCTGCAAGTTATTTAGGAAACTATGTTTTTTTTTAATTAAAATTCCAAGTCCAGCCACTTTTTAGTTGTTATATCATCTTTAAAGGCGAACTCAAATGAAATGAATTCTTTCAAATCCGTCTTATCAGTATACTTTCCCATTATTGATTTGAATTCTAAATCTTCATAAACCAGGTTGGGTACCACAGAACTAATCACGGGGTATAGAATCTTCTTTGGTGCAACGACTTTATCAAATTTCTCATATGTTGTGTTAAATGCAGTCTTAAAGTTTGATGGAGAAAGAAGGACACCAAATGATCTCTTTCTGTAAAGTTGTAAAACAAATCAGAAATGTACATTGGTGGTAAATTTATATTGTTCACTAACTGGAAAGTGCACAATCGGAAGACAAAGCAGTTACAATTTTTCTGAGGAAGCGGTCGTAAAGTGTACTTCCAAAGTTATAGGAATTAATATGAAAAGGACACAAAATTCAAAATTAGCAAAATTTCAACATTATGATTTTGGTCAAAAAATTTTTTTTTACTTACCTCTCCTTTACTTCTATTGATATATGTGGTTTGGTTATATTTATCAGTAATACCTCTAGAATGGTTTTCCCAATCNCACTAACTGGAAAGTGCACAATCGGAAGACAAAGCAGTTACAATTTTTCTGAGAAAGCGGTCGTAAAGTGTACTTCCAAAGTTATAGGAATTAATATGAAAAGGACACAAAATTCAAAATTAGCAAAATTTCAACATTATGATTTTGGTCAAAAAAATTTTTTTTTACTTACCTCTCCTATACTTCTATTGATATAATGTGGTTTTGTTATATTTATCAGTAATACCTCTAGACTGGTTTTCCCAAGCAACAATACCTTTTCCCTTTACAACGAAAAAATTACAAACTGTAATAAAAATTACTGATTGAACAATTACTGATAGTGAGTACATGTTGGAAGTTAAACCCTAAGTAACTGTTTAACTTTAATTATTAATTTAGTTTTGAACCGTATTTCCCAAGAGTTGTTGGATTTTATCGGAGGGCTTGTGCAATGTGTGGAGATTTTAATGCGGAATAACGAAGTAGTTAACATGATCATTAGTAGAATCAATCGATTATGGTGTAAATTGTATCACGTTAAACAATGAACAAGTTGTTAATTTACTGTAATCGGTCTAACTCCTATCATTGAGAAGCATGTTGAATTTGCAACCATGAAATATTTTTCCTGCATTCCCCTAGTTCTAGTCTAACAAATTGATTAAAACATCAATTCCAGGGAACTACGATTGAATGTTTCATTGCTTATAAAACAAATACACTTAAAATCTTTCGTAAATTTTTACCAAACCTAGTCAAAAATCTAGCGACAATAAAATTTTGCTAAAGATAAAATATTTCGAAAGATTTGTTAAGATATAAAATCATGAAATTGTTTAAATTATGGAAATAAAGTTAGAAATTATATGTACTTTCAGCTAAATGCTTCTAGATAACTTGAGTCAGAAGCTTTTCAATTTACGTTAGTAGTAAGCTACATGACGCGCTAGGATGCATCTGNTTTTGCTAAAGATAAAATATTTCGAAAGATTTGTTAAGATATAAAATCATGAAATTGTTTAAATTATGGAAATTAAGTTAGAAATTATATGTACTTTCAGCTAAATGTTNTTCGAAAGATTTGTTAAGATATAAAATCATGAAATTGTTTAAATTATGGAAATAAAGTTAGAAATTATATGTACTTTCAGCTAAATGTTTCTAGATAACTTGAGTCAGAAGCTTTTCAATTTACGTTAGTAGTAAGCTACATGACGCGCTAGGATGCATCTGGCTAAATTTAGGAGTCGTCAAACTATGTGAGTAGCTTGGTACTACAGAGGCTTTGGGAAATTGGCAAAACAATAATAATTATTGCAAAAGGGAATGGAACATAATGAGGAAGAGAAATTTTGCGATGCGATAAGTAAACAGACAGTAGAATGTTGGATAGTGATTTACTTTCAGCTAAATGCTTCCAGATAACTTGAGTCAGAAAGCTTTTCAATTTACGTTAGTAGTAAGCTACATGACGCGCTAGGATGCATCTGGCTAAATTTAGGAGTCGTCAAACTATGTGAGTAGCTTGGTACTACAGAGGCTTTGGGAAATTGGCAAAACAATTAGGTAGTTATGGCTGATCATTCCCTTATTTCAAAAATCGATGTAAAATTTTTACGTAGTTGAAATTTTTACGTTCAAATTTAAAGTGTGCATAGTTATGGCAAGCACATTTGAAAATTAACCTTATACAAGTGCGCGAATTTTTCAAATATGATTATTTACTTGAATTTGGAATTTTTTTTAAATGAATCTGAATCTTCCGCTTTCACGTAAACAAGTAATAATATGAAAAACTTATTACAAAATAAACAAAAAAAAATTTGATTTATTTCGTTTCTGCGTTTTGAGCCAACAAAGCGAAACATTCTTTGAATCTTCAACTGTATGCTNTTGAGCCAACAAAGCGAAACATTCTGTGAATCTTCAACTGTATGTTGATGGGCTCGTTCGCCGATTCCATTATTACTTTGATCCCTTCAAGTAATTTTTCTCGTTGTGAAACTCCCTCCTTTGTCCCAGTTATATAAAACAATAAATTGTGTTTAGCAGACAGATTTCGATTATAATTACGGCAGAATTCTCACGTTATGCGATAAACAATGCGCCTAGTGCCAATATTTGAACATACCGATACTTAAAAGTGATTAGTGCAAATCCAAACCAGATAAATTAATCGCAAGAGAGACAAAACTAACTATTGCATAAGGTAGGTTAAAAAATTAACTTACTCCGAAGTAAGCAACTTCTTCTCGTACTTGGAAACAAGTAGATCTATGCGTGACTTCGCTGTTCTTATTGAAGATTCGCATCCAAACTTCTCGTTGAATGCTGAACACCAACCATCCTTCCCATTTTCCCAAGGACTCGTGTTGATTGCCAATTTGAGCAATGTGATATTCCTCTTAATGGTGAAGCCAACGCGAGCCAATCCTGTTCCAATTAGTCTCAAAATGTAAAAATAATAAACTCAATCGATGAACTTTGGATTTACCTTTTGACCCGAGCTGTAGCTGGAGCTGGATTGTTGTACTCGACCTTACTTTTGAGCTTATTACAACATGACCCTGCCCGACCTACCATTCTAACTGATATTTTTGTAAAAAAAATTAAACATTTGAAAAAAGATTATTCAGACAAAAAATTCAATTAAAGTCAAAACACCCGATTTCAAACCCCAGCCCCGCAAAGCAACAGCACACCCTTTGGGACCAGTCGGAAACATTCTCGCTCCAGTAAAACAGTGCAGTATGTTTTCTGAACGGGTTTACTTTCGTGGCCGGGGCTGGGTTCGGGTTCGGCTATTTTGACTCTGGTAAAAATTCAGTTTAAAGTTCATAACTTAACTGCGGACGTAACGTAAAAATTTTACGTCACCTAATAAAATAAGGTATACGTAACTGTCATACACAGTTGCCATTTAGCGGGTTTTTTACGTCAAATGATTTTACGTCGACCTTATTTTTTAGGTCGACGTAAAATTATAAGTAAAATTTTTAGGTGAAAGCCATAACTATCAAATAATTATTGCAAAATGGAATGGAACATAATGAGGAAGAGAAATTTTGCGATGCGATAAGTAAACAGACAGTAGAATGTTGGATAGTGATTTCTACTCAATATAGCTAAGAAGATATATTTTTGTCGATACTGACCCAAGAACCTGGGTTTTCTAAATTTCACGAAGACCACTGACCACGATACCTTCCTTATTAGAGTTAAATTTAATCAATTTGGATGGAGAAAAATTATGAATGGATATAAAATTTTGTCAAGAATTTCAAAATATTTGTTAATTTAGAAAATACTCTAATTCGAGTATCATCAAGATTCGGTATTTCAAACTAAAATTTCATTAATTTTGATGGGAAAAATTATATAAGCTATTCGTAATTTTTCCCATCCAAATTAATAAAGTTTAGTTTACAAGCCGGAACTATGATAATACTGATACCAAGAATGTGAAGTTTACATAATTTATGAATTTTTTTATATTCAGAACCGCTGCAGGTTTATGTGGACGTTGCAAACTCAAGATATATTGTAAAACCAACAATGAGATACACCTCAAAATGGCAGGAGAGAAAGAGAAAGTGTTTTTCTCAGGTCCGTTTCACCCTAGTTTTAGCGCCGGATTCTGCAGTAGTATAAAATTTGTTTTTTTTTAACTTCAGCAGTTTAAAAAATACGTACTAAATTGGAAATTCTAGTAGGAAAGCAAACCTTAAGTATCGATTGTCCTTTATTTCCCGACTATCTCCTCTGCAAATTATTCAATTCTGTGAATTTGATTTTTTACAATTGGAGTGTATCGACTAAAGGTCACTCAAGGTCTTCATCAAAATCAGTTGCATATATGGGCATAATAAAATAAGGAATAATTGCAGCGAAGTGTTTCATCCCGAAATGCGGTAAAGTGGATCGCCAATCCATCGGAAAAATTTGTGTAGGTTGAGGATATGACGTCAATTATTGGCTCTCCGCTAGAATTATGCTTCGAATTTGCTAGTTTTGCATGAATTTATTCGACATTTGCAACAAATTTATGAAAAAAATATAATCAACTTTCAAAGATTCACCAAATTTTATTTTTTTATTTTTTTTTTTGGAAATTTTATCTTCAGCATCAATAGGGCTTGCCAGATGCGTAATTCATATCTAACCTAATTTTACCTAATTCAATTACCTTTAAAAAAATTTCAATTGCAACTGCAAAATTACTTCAAAGTGCTAGTTATTTTAGAAATTTTTTCGCAAAATTCTAGATGACCGTAAACAATTGATATTATTTCCAACGGATTGTTGTTTGACTAATTCAATATCGTAATGAGACTATTCACTGCAATTACTTTTTATTCTTTTTGCCCATTTCTGCGGCCTATATTGATGAGACCTTTGAGTGAGTTTTAGTTTATGCACTTCAGTTTTTAGTCAAATTTTGTTTTTGGAACTGGAAGGGTAGTTTCCGTTCAGCTTTTCATCAGTTCGTGAAAAAAGATTCTAAAATTAATTGTGTTAGGGTTCTGGGGTTGAGTTCATTCTCTCAACCAACAATTTCTCATCAATCCTCCTACAATATGTCAACTAACGACTAACTCTGTTTTTCTGTGGGCAAGATTGGTTCAGGTTAAAAAATTTTTATAACCAAGGTAATAATTCAGATAAACTTAGTGTAAAGACCACTTATTTTTCACTGAAATTAAAGTTATTACGTTGAATTTGTTCAATAGAAATATTTTGTAAATTTTAACTGTTATATCAATTATGAGGCACTGGGAAAAGGTATGTTCCGTTGGCGACACTTTAAGTAGGATACGGCACTGTGGTCTCACCAATTTCAGGTGTATCTTACTGTTGGTTTTACAATACCATCACTGTCCTTGGGTAAAAATAAGTTTGTAACCATAATTGAAATGCATGCAACTGAACAGTAATTTAAAAAAAGCCTATACTCTTACGAAACTTACCAACGACAGTGATGCATAAGCAGAAGTGTTAAGCTCTGAATATAAGGAATTTCATGAATAACCTAATCTTCATATTCCAAAACAAACAAAACTCATTATTTGAAATCTATGAAAACCAACCTTCGTTGAGTTATTTTTCAAAATCTTATTAAGGTTTGAATTCAAATCCTGGTCAATTGGAATGTGGAAATAATCAATTCAACTATCACTATATGGATCAATTAATAATAATTGGTCGACACATCTGCTAAATCAAGCTTATTGCCTGCTTTTTCGTATGACTATACAGATAGTCTAAGACTAAAGGAATCTCGGAGCATGTAAACTTTTCTATTTCAGTGTTACATGATGTGATTAGTCTTTGATATCTTGTATGCTTCGGCATTTCATCCTGGACCCCAATTCAGGATTATTGGAGAAGAAAAACCCCAAGGTTAGGGTTTTAAGCTTACCCAACATACCCATAGAAAACCTTTTGTTTACTCCTAATTCACGTAGGGGGTGGTGTCTAGGACTGGGTAAGTTATTTTGGAGTAAGCAAGATAACCAAATGATGGTGTGGAAGTGAGAGAACTGGTGGGGTGTGAACAACCCACTCCCTATATCTCTTCACATGCCCAGTGANGACACTTTAAGTAGGATACGGCACTGTGGTCTCACCATTTTGAGGTGTATCTTACTGTTGGTTTTACAATACCATCACTGTCCTTAGGTAAAAATAAGTTTGTAACCATAATTGAAATGCATGCAACTGAACAGTAATTTAAAAAAGGCCTATACTCTTACGAAACTTACCAACGACAGTGATGCATAAGCAGAAGTGTTAAGCTCTGAATATAAGGAATTTCATGAATCTTCATATTCCAAAACAAACAAAACTCATTATTTGAAATCTATGAAAACCAACCTTCGTTATTTTTCAAAATCTTATTAAGGTTTGAAGTCAATTATTCAAATCCTGGTCAATTGGAATGTGGAAATAATCAATTAAACTATCACTATATGGATCAATTAATAATAATTGGTCGACACATCTGCTAAATCAAGCTTATTGCCTGCTATTTCGTATGACTATACAGATAGTCTAAGACTAAAGGAATCTCGGAGCATGTAAACTTTTCTATTTCAGTGTTACATGATGTGATTAGTCTTTTGTATCTTGTATACTTCGGTATTTCATCNTTTTGTATCTTGTATACTTCGGTATTTCATCCTGGAGATATAACTTACAATACTAATTTGAACCATGTATATTTAAGAGTTCTCTACGTGCTAATGCTTCGCCTTGTATGAACGCGAACATCTTTTCGGTTATATGCGCCTCCACGTTGTAGTACGTCACTTTAATAAATGTATTCTATATGAACGGGGGAAAATTTTCGTTAGTAAAGTTCACTGGACATAATAAAAAATCAGGGACGTTCTCAGGCGAAAGGGCTAAAGGGTATTCCATCAAATCTGATCAAGTTAGTTCGAATCCAAGAAATTTTGTCTAGTTTTCGTGCACTAAATCCAATTACGTACTCTTCACCTTCAAAATTGCAATTTTCCTAACCACACAACAGACCACAACAGAATACACTACAAATCTGACCAGTTTGCAAGTGTCAAAAGTCGTAACTTGAGTATTGTAATTAGTCATTGAATGAGTCAAAATGCACCCTCGAACTTTTAAATGTCACATATACAAGGCCTTCCAAATTAATCCGGGCCTTCTTTCTCCGCCTTTCACCAAAAACGGTTTGGGGTAGGCGATACACAATTAGTAAACAATGGAAGTGAAGTTAATTTTATTATAACACTATAAAATATCTGTTCAGGTTAGATACACTAATGCAAAGCAATGGAGCAAAGCAGAGAGACAAAGAGAGGGGTCGGCAGCTTCTCTGTTGAGTCAGGTGGAATAGATGCNACCATGTATATTTAAGAGTTCTCTACGTGCTAATGCTTCGCCTTGTATGAACGCGAACATCTTTTCGGTTATATGCGCCTCCACGTTGTAGTACGTCACTTTAATAAATGTATACTATATGAACGGGGGAAAATTTTCGTTAGTAAAGTTCACTGGACAAAAAAAAATCAGGGACGTTCTCAGGCGAAAGGGCTAAAGGGTATTCCATCAAATCTGATCAAGTTAGTTCGAATCCAAGAAATTTTGTCTAGTTTCCGTGCACTAAATCCAATTACGTACTCTTCACCTTCAAAATTGCAATTTTCCTGACCACACAACAGACCACAACAGAATACACTACAAATCTGACCAGTTTGCAAGTGTCAAAAGTCGTAACTTGAGTATTGTAATTAGTCATTGAATGAGTCAAAATGCACCCTCGAACGTTTAAATGTCACATATACAAGGCCTTCCAAATTAANTATTGTAATTAGTCATTGAATGAGTCAAAATGCACCCTCGAACGTTTAAATGTCACATATACAAGGCCTTCCAAATTAATCCGGGCCTTCTTTCTCCGCCTTTCACCAAAAACGGTTTGGGGTAGGCGATACACAATTAGTAAACAATGGAAGTGAAGTTAATTTTATTATAACACTATAAAATATCTGTTCAGGTTAGATACACTAATGCAAAGCAATGGAGCAAAGCAGAGAGACAAAGAGAGGGGTCGGCAGCTTCTCTGTTGAGTCAGGTGGAATAGATGCCAAGGGATCGTACCCCATTCCTCTAGTTGGTCATTTCTCTCAATTACCCATCTTTCAGCATTAAACAATGGCGTTTTTAAAAAAAAATCAAAATCAGTTTTGATTAGACAAGTTATTGCAAGGCAATGCAAAGGATGAAAGCAGAGAGGCAGAGAGAGGGGTCGACAAGTTCTCTGTTGTGTGAGGTGGAGTAGATGCAAAGGGACCATACCCTATTCCACTCATTCTCTCAACTCTCTGCTGCTCTTGTTAAATAATTAATTTTTGCAAAGAAATATTTTCTCAAACACACGCTAACTTCCTTCCCTCCAACTTTTATATTTCGCGCTATTTATTTGCTCTCTCAAATTTTTTTTGGTGAAAGCGACTTTCTACGCCCGGAATAAACTGGAAGGCTTTGTATTAATAGTCCGTCGTAACAGGCGATTAGGAAAAATTAAATCAAAGATTATATTTTAATTTGGGAAAATCAGAGAATTAACTTTAATCACATATTAATTGGCGGATGGATACAGGACAATTGCTATCATTTCCAAGCCGCTAGTTCAAGCGGTCATCGAGAAAATTTAGTTTGAAGTGGGAAGTACTTGCTCATTTAACAAACGATTAACTAACCGATTATGGTTGAACTGGNAGAAAATTTAGTTTGAAGTGGGAAGTACTTGCTCATTTAACAAACGATTAACTAACCGATTATGGTTGAACTGGCCATAAGGGATTAGGTAATATTTTTACTAAGTTTTCGACTCTGCACTAAATTACCATATAAATTATATTAAACTTCGGATAAGACGAACAAATTATTCCTGATTCTGTTAGTTCATCTTACATCTTAGATGAACCTCAGTTACCACGAACCTAGTTTTTTGGCTCCTCGGGATTCTTCTTTCTGCAGATTTGGTGAAATAAGTTTATTTTAAGTAGGTAACTCTGTACAGCGGACCCAGAAAAGGTTGACAAAAGAAAAATTCAACTTATTGTTCTAACAATTAAACTCCATGTAACCAAATGAAGGACGCTAGAAGCAAACCTTGTTCTGACCTTGAAGCAAAAAGGACGCTAAAAACATCCTTATCTACTGAAATTTATCAACTTTTTCTGGGCGCTGTGTATAAGTCTAATATTATGATATGTGCAAACCATTATTTGGAAATTGGTGATGGAGATCATCATAAACAGGGTGACGCTGAGTTTGGTTATCTGTTCAGCATTAGGAAACAATTCAGCGTCACTCTTCTTATGAGAATCTCGATTACCAATTACTAAATTATCCTATTTTTCTTCTATTACAGAGGACTCTGCAAAAATCCTTGTGTAGGTAAGTCAAGTCAAATCGTTATTTCTGTTCTGCAGAGAAACACATAGCATTAAAAAAAAATTTTTTTTTTCATGTCTCAGGTATTTGCGGAATTGGAGCAGAATGTAAAGTAATAAACCATTTCCCAGTTTGTCGTTGTATGAAAGGATTTACGGGTAACTTTGAAACTTTTCGATAATAATTCTTTGAATCTAAACTTTACATAAATGATTTTTCTCCAGGGGATCCTTTTTTTAGATGCAAAGGTAACTCAAAAACTATTTGGTTTAAAACAAATTAAAACTTTTTAGCTGATACGGAAAACAAAATTGTGTAAATATTGGTTACTCTCAATGAAATTTTCTAGCTTCATCTTGTATCGAGAATGAACAATGTCCTCCGGATTTGGCATGTAAAGAAAATCAATGCACGGATCCGTGTGAAGGGGTCAGTTGCGGAGCCAATGCGAAATGTTTAGTTGTGCGCCATCATGCGACCTGCGCTTGCGTACCTGGTAGCTTTTATACCAAAGAAAACTTATTGATTTCGTGTAAACGATTAATTTTTTGTGTAGGTTATACTGGAAATCCGTTTAACGCTTGTGCTGCTGTTGTAGAAGGTTAATATTATATCATTTTGTAGTTAGAATAACTATGATTATGCATACTAATTTTTTACTTTAATAGATGAGATTGCTGCCCGGTGCAATTTGGACGTGGATTGCAGAAGACACGAATCGTGTATAAATGGCTACTGCAGAGATCCGTAAGATCATAGAAGATCCAACTATTTGGTCGAAATAATTCTGATAAAATGATTTTTATTAGATGTGTTGGATTCTGTAAAGGGCTATGGAAAAAATGTGAAGTGAGTGAACATAAACCAAAGTGTACCTGTGAGGTCAATACATACGCTGCCGACGATGGAAATTGTCTCCTAAATAGCGGTAACAATATGAGAATGTAGTTTTTACCAACTAACCAGTTTCAATTGATATATACAATTAACAGGAAGTTATTGTGGACGAGATCCAAATCGGATTTGTGGACAAAATTCACAATGTATTGAATCCACCATTGGCCCTGTCTGTCGCTGTCTGCAGGGATATGTAATTTACTTATTTTAATACCTAATGAACCTACTATAAATGTCACAGTATAAACAATTTAAGAAATTTTATAAGGTTGGAACTCCTCCGAATTGTAGAGCATGTGCTTCGGGTCATGAATGTTTGAAGAATGACCAAACTTGTGTCAAAGGAAGATGTGTTCATTCATGTACCACTCTCCATTGTACTAGCAATGCCGTCTGTGTCATTGAAAATGATGCACCCACTTGCAAATGTCTCAAAGGTTAAAATTACTACCTAATTTCTTAGATGGGCATGGGATGGGCCCTCCACCCCTCCACCCCTCCGCCCTCCGTTCAACAAAGACCACGTCAAGGTAAGTTGACCCCTCTGCCTTGCAGTCCACTCAACAAAGACCTCTTTTCGTCCGCCTACAACAGCTCTAACTGGATTCCACGCATCCCGCAANCCCTCCGCCCTCCGTTCAACAAAGACCACGTCAAGGTAAGTTGACCCCTCTTCCTTGCAGTCCACTCAACAAAGACCTCTTTTCGTCCGCCTACAACAGCTCTAACTGGATTCCACGTATCCCGCAATCATTTTCGGTTATTTTCTAATCAATTCCCTTTTCATTCCGGTAGTATTTGTGATTAAATAATTTTATTTTATTAAATATTGAATACACCGGAACACAACCAAAACAAACTAATTGGATTGTACAAGGATTACGGGTTCAAAATGGCTATACTGGTCTATAAAAACACTCCAGCCTTCCGCCCTCCGCTGAACATAAGAGCCCTCCACCTCTCCGCCCTCCACTGAACATAAAACCCCTCCACCCCTCAAGCTCTCCAGCCCTCTAGATCAACATCAGCCCTCCAGCTCTCCAGATCAACTTCCTCCGCCCTTCACCGAGCAGAATTGCCCTCCACCCCTCCATTCCTTCGGGCAGATTTCCCCCCTCCAACCATCCGACCTCCACCAAAAATTGACCCCTCCACCTCTCCCTACCACGTTCTCCGGAGAAGGCCCATGTATGTGCCTAATTTTGGTAAATCTCGAATAGTCATTGATTATTATGTAAATTTGGAATAGGGTACGAAGGCGATGGCATGATATCTTGTGAAAAAGTGAAAGCACCAGAAAATCTTCCAGAATGTTACAATGATACACAATGTTTCGAAACAGAAAGTTGTATAAATATGCGATGTCAGTCACCTTGTACTGGTACATGTGGTCATGGAGCTGAATGCATTAGTAAGATTACTTAAAATTTGTTAGTTCTCAACAACTATATTGAATTCTTAACTTAAATTTATTGTTTCAGTTAAGAACCGTATTCCTTCTTGTTTCTGTCCAACTGGATGGACTGGTGACAGTCATATCTTCTGTTCCAAAATGCCTCCAAGACCGCCATGTAAATCCATCTTTTTATATCATGAAATTTTCAGATAGAGCCTTAGAGCCTGAGATCGGAACAATTACAATTACTTTTAATTAATTACTTCAATTACCAATCGTAATGGTAGTTTAATTACATTCTAAAGTAAGTAATTGTAGTAATGCAATACAATACAACTCCAAGTGTAATTTTTTTGCATTTGAAGTAATTGAACCTGCTTTCATTCGTATTACTACAATCACACATTGCAGATGACAATTTTCTCACTCAATTTCCTTTCTCAATTATAGGAATAAGCGCAAAGTGAAGGAAATACGAAATTCTTCTCAGAATTTCCACTTAAGATTAGGTTGAGACGAATTTATTATTCTTTTTATTTTTTTAACGAACTATTATTGTTATAAATAAATGATTTTGTTTCTATTGTAGACAAAATTAATTTTTACACATAAAATTCTTACATTATTTAATTGCCTTGTTCTAACAAGCGGTTTTCGGAAAAGTACATTGGAATTTTGACGCTAAAAACTGTCCAATTTGCTAAATTAGGAAAGTTGTCCATTCTCACAAAACTTAAACGCCCCGCGAAATAAGATTTGTTGAATTATAAATATTATAAGTACTTCCTAAATCAATCTTCATTATATTGAAAAAAATTTAATTGAACATTACCCAATTACAATTACTTGTAATCGATGACACCAGACTACTAATTGTAATTGTATTTGTAATTGTAATTGCGTTCAATTTATAAATGTAATGTTGACTGTGTAATTGAATTACAATTTTGACGTAATTGCCCGATCTCTGCTTAGAACATAACCAAGTCAATCATGTTGAAAAAGTCTGCTTTGTGNATTTAATTGAACATTACCCAATTACAATTACTTGTAATCGATAACACCAGACTACTAATTGTAATTGTATTTGTAATTGTAATTGCGTTCAATTTATAAATGTAATGTTGACTGTGTAATTGAATCACAATTTTGACGTAATTGCCCGATCTCTGCTTAGAACATAACCAAGTCAATCATGTTGAAAAAGTCTGCTTTGTGAACAAATTTACCGAGCAAGTAATATTTTCTCAGAGTTAGAAAAAAAGTGTAAATTGTTGCCCGGCAGTAAGTTTTTATTTGAAAAAGTTGCGCAGCTTTGGAAAGACACCAAGCTTTATGTTACCTTTCAGCAACCTTAAATTAACTTGAGGCTTTTCCTGTTACGATTGTAAGAATTAAAAATTTTCGTCACATTTTGAAATTGCTATCTTTCAATGAACTTTAGTTTCAAAATCATACCTTCAATTCGGTGCAAGTACTAATTTCCAATTATCGTAATATCATCCCATTGAGTAACTCTTATTGTCCAGTATTTTTACATCTAAGCACGGAGAGCTATAGCACGTAATCTGTCCAAATTATATTTAAAGGTACTAGTTGATGATGTGATAGCAAAGCAACATTAAAAAAAATTTTACTATTCTTTCACGTCACGTGACTTCGTCATACGAAGTCGCCATTTTGGTCAAACTTGAAGCCTGTTTTTCTCAGTCAAGAAGAGACATAGAAGAGTCGGGTTTTTTGCATTACACGCAGTCTGACGATCTTCCGAGGTGTTTTTTGTAATACCCCAACTTTACTTAGAATATTTGACACTAGGAGCGCACAAATCTAATCTAAATATTGTTGCCAAATTATATTTGAATTAACATGACTCAGAATACTAATGGTAAAATTCCAGTTAAGATTTAAGGGTGCAAGGTCACTTGATGCACAGTTGACAATGGGTCAAAGGTCAAAATTTTTAACAGTGGCTACTATTTATTCTCCGATTATGGCACACCTAGCGGCGAATATTCCAATTAAAGTCGGGATTTAAAAAAAACACCTCGGAAAATTCCTATAATGAGTCTATAGCAAAAAATGCGACTCAAGTGCGAGTCGTTTCACTGAGAAACACAGGCCCCAAGTTTGGCCAAAATGGCGGCTGTACACGCCATACTAAAGCAAAATAGTAGATTTTGGCAAAAAAAAAATGCGAGTCTAATTAATTATCAAGTACTATTAGTGTGAAAAATCTAATAGAAATTGGAGCAACTGCTCTCTTTCACAAATACTGTCGACAATAAGATTACCTCATTGGGACAATTTTACAATGTGTAAAATTACTNTGCGAGTCTAATTAATTATCAAGTTAGTGTGAAAAATCTAATAGAAATTGGAGAAACTGCTCTCTTTCACAAATACTGTCGACAATAAGATTACCTCATTGGGACAATTTTACAATGTGTAAAATTACTAATGTCACGGTTAGTGATTGCAATTTACGGGAAAATTACCTTAGTAACGGGAAACGAGAAATTCCCGAATTTCGGGAGATTCCCGGGTTTCTCGAAAAAAGAAAAAAACAAAGGTAACCATGCAAAAATTAATAATTATTCAGAATTTTTAATTATTAACTTTTTGACTTTTTCTTACTTTAACTGTGAAAGTAGAAGAAAAAAAAATTTTTTACAATAAAAGAAGAGAAAATGGTACAAAATGAGTGGAGTACAGTGCGACTACCATTAATGTATCATAGAGAAGAGATTTTTGACCATGCACTTTTGCTGGAGAAAGCAGGTTATTTTTTTTTTCGCAGAGAAAGCAGTTGATTAAAAAATTTTCTGAGGTAACACTTTTCAGTTTCAGAAAGATCATTGAAAAGTAGGATACGAAGTTGAAAATATCAAATCTCTATTATCAATGTATCATAAGTAATAATTTTTTTTAAATTAAAATTCTTGGACATTCTTTTCAAACGCCCATCTCTTAGTATTACGTCTCAAAAAAATATCCAAGAATTTCAATTTTCAAAAAATAATAACTTATGATATATTGGTAATAGAGACTTGATATTTTCAACTTCGTATCCTACGTTTCAATGATCTTTCTGAAACTGAAAAGTGTTGCCTCAGAAAATTTTTTAATCAACTGCTTTCTCTGCGAAAAAAAAAACTAACTTGCTTTCTCCATCAAAAGTTCATGGGTCAAAAGTCTCTTCTCTATGATCGATTAATGGTAGTCGTACTGTATATCGCAACAAACAATAAGAAATAACTGAAGATGAATGACGAGGGTGTCAAGTTAAATGAATTATTCAAATTAATTAATTATTATTATTATTAGTGTTTGAAAGTAAAATTTTCCTTTCTTTGGAAATAATTCGTTGCTTGCAAACTTTTTGCTTCTGTGATCTCTATTTAACGCTAATGAAATAAAAATTGATTTAAGAATAATTAAAAATTTAGATAATAAATTTAGGCAACAGATGATAACATTGTAAGACAAAAAAAAAATTCTTTTTCTGTTTAAAGTATTTCACTGTAGTTTGTGAAATACAAAATAGAATGTATTATGTAAATGTTCATGTNTGTGATCTCTATTTAACGCTAATGAAATAAAAATTGATTTAAGAATAATTAAAAATTTAGATAATAAATTTAGCCAACAGATGATAACATTGTAAGACAAAAAAAAATTTCTTTTTCTGTTTAAAGTATTTCACTGTAGTTTGTGAAATACAAAATAGAATGTATTATGTAAATGTTCATGTCATGCTTTCACATGTACTTTAATTGAAGGTATGTTTCGAATTCGATTATATGACATTTCACAGGGTATTAACTCTGTTTATGTACTCACTTGATTTGCGCCAAAATTTTTGAAATTTGTACCAAATTGTTTAAAATTTGCACCAAATTAAAAAAAATGGTGCTATTATTACGTAAAGTAGATGAATTACTTACATTCGCAGAACATGGCAATCTGGAATGAAGAATAGATGTAAAAATTTTCAAATCGGTGACCAATTGGAACTTAATAGTAGCAACTTAAAAGCGCTCCTGCACCTGCACCATTCATTTCAATTGATATTGGTACAAAGTACAATNGGAATGAAGAATAGATGTAAAAATTTTCAAATCGGTGACCAATTGGAACTTAATAGTAGCAACTTAAAAGCGCTTCTGCACCTGCACCATTCATTTCAATTGATATTGGTACAAAGTACAATTTTAGTTTTACAATTTGTTAACACTATATGTAGTGTATATAGTGTTAAATCAGACTTGAGTATCCTTTGTACCAAAAATGATTCTTAGATATTGATCCGAGTGGTGTGAGATAGGGTACTCACTTTTAGTACAAAGGTTACTCAAGTTCGGCAAACACTAATATAAATGTTACTATGTTCTTATTAGTTGAAGGAGATGAATGTGAGTCAGACATAGACTGTCCTGACGATATGAGCTGTGGATTACACAAAAATTGCGTCAGCCCTTGCAATCATGTCTGTGCAATGCACACTGGAGCCAAATGCGAAGCCAAAAAACACCGCGCTACTTGTTGGTGTCCGAATGTGGGCCAACCATGGAAGCGTTGCTTTTCCAGTGATGAACAAGGAAATGCAACTGCTGGACATCATGGTTAGAAAATTCTACCCAATGATGGAATTATCTTGGTAAAGTTTTATTTAACTTAAGTTGAAACTTTGCTACTTTAGGCCCTTACAGTTTGGTAAATCGGCGTCAAATAACACCCTGCAATCCCAGCCGTAAATACACATTAGCCATATATTAAATCCATTTGTTATAAAGCCTTACTAAAACGTTTTCATTACAGCTTGTGGCACAATGGCCTCGTGTCACATTAGCAGACAACGAGCAGTTTGTCACTGTCTTCCGGGTTAGTATAATTTTATTCCATATTTTTAATATAGATGAATTTTTTGAAATTTTTATTTCAGGATACAATGGAATCCCTCCTGCTTGTACTCCAAAATGTTTCCGTGATCATGACTGCCCAGAAAACATGGCTTGTATACATGGCGCATGTGGTGAGCCTTGTCACACAAAGTGCTCGAGAAACGATTACACGTTTTGTGCCACCATCAACCACAAACCAACTTGCGTTGATGCAACCAATGCCAATCTCCTCCTTAGACTTGCTCCAGGTTACTCTAAATAATTATTTATTAATGATTGTATTCGGAATCATAAAAATATTTATTTATTAATTATTGTATTCGAAATGCTATATAATAATAATAATAATGAACCGTAGCAACCGGTCAAATTCCCCGAGCCAAATTAATTCACGACTCAATTTGGTGCTTTTTATCTATAACCAGAATTGTGTTTGCACTCTCAGTAAGTGATATTATAAGTTAATTTGAAATAATTTTTGAGATTTTTGATAAACATATTTTGGGGACCAAATTAATCTGATAAATTTTGAGATTTTTCTGAAATCAGATTTGTTTGAACATTGAATTATTGATAGTTTATTTAGAAATTTTTTTATGATTTCCGAAATTAAACATTTCCGGGACCAAATTAATCCGACACGACATTTGGTATTTTCATTGAACCAGAAATAATTTGAACGCTCAGAAAGTGATATGAGTTTATTTTGGAAATATTTTTGCAGCTTTTAAAAAGCAAATTTCGAGGTCAAATTATTCCGAGACTAAATTTGGAAGTTTCCTGATACTAAATAATTTTTTGGGAGTTGCAAAAGATAATAATTTTAAAACAATTTTTGAAATTTTTCAAATCAGACGAAATTAATTCGTGAACTGAAAGCAATTTGAAAATTGTTGATAACATGTCATGTTAAATGACTTCTCGCTGACTCTATCTTCTAAACTTCTGTATCTGGTCGGCGTCTTGTTTTAGTGTCACTCTCCTTATGTAGATCTCAATTACCAATTACCAAATAAGAAATAATATTCTGTACTTTGTACACTGGTTTCAACAGGCTTAATAATATTTTACTTTTTTTTGTTCGTGTTCAACCTTCTTTCCCACACAACAAGCAACTTAGAGAACTATCCTAATCCCATGTGCGGACAAACCGCCGTTTATCTAACAATTTTCTTCTTTCCGACTCTCACCATCGCTGCGGTTTATACGCAAGGACACGGTTAATCTTACAAAATATTGTACAGTCCAACCGATGATAGTTTATCCACTGGAAGTCACTTTTGACCCCATGCTCTTAGCTAAAGAAAGCATGTGAATTAATTAATTTCGCACAAATGAATTATAAACAAAATTTTTTGGGGTAAGTGTTTGTGATTTCAGAAAGACCATCTAAATGTAGAGGAGAATTTTTTAAATCAAGGCTGTTTGTTCATTAGAAAAAAAGTTATGATTTTTTCAAATATAAAATTTTTGACGATTTTTAGACAACGTAAGATATTTTTTTGAGACAAAAGGCGTTTCAAAAGAATATCCAAAAATTTTAATTTTCAAAAAACCAAATAACTAAACATTAAAGAAAACGGAAATTGGAATTTTTAACTTCTAGAATTGTGAGCGTGGAATCAAGAATTTTATTGAAAGGCAGAACCACGATGGACAGTCTTTGGTTGCTAAGAATAAGAAGAGCGGGATGACCAGCTTTGTCCACTGTAAGAGAATGTAGGGCAGTGTTCGGCACAGCAGTCACCCGTTCCCGTCCCCTCTTTGGTTAAGAAATTTTTACGCCGTCTCGCCTTCGTCTTTTCATAATAAAATACTTCCACGTCCCCTTCCCCATCTTCAAAAAAAAAGAAGGCTTCCCTGACCCGTTCCCGTCTTTTCAGAAAAAACTACTTCCCTGTCCCCGTCCTGTCCCGTACCCGTCCTTACTTAAAAGAATTAATACATTTCCTTCCCCGTTTTATAAAATTTGTAACTCTGTCCTGGATTGAAATAAAATTTTTCCCGCCTCGTACTTTTTTTCCAATGAAGTTACATTCCATTATCCGTAAATTAAACATTTTCAAATCTAATTTATTGCTATATAAAATTTATTGTATTATTTCGATTTCAAGTGCCTAGTTTTGGATTTAAAGTTATGGGTTTCGCTTTCGGATGGAGAATTATCGAACGGAGAATTGAATTTCGATTTCGATTTCGATTGAAAAAAAATTTCTATTGTTCTAAGTTCTAAGTGTGGATTTTTGAAACATCAGCTACACTACAATTGCAACGCTGCCGATTGATCCTGATTTTGACTTTACGATTGCAAACCACTTTTACCATCCCCGTATTTTTTATATAACCATACTTTTTACCTTCGACTACTGGAAATCGAAATCCAAATTACCTTCTCATTCGAAATCGAAATTCTGTGTCCCAAGGTGATCGAAATCGAAATCGAAATCGAAATTTGCATTTCCATTCGAATAAGTAAAATTTTGGATATAAATTTGGTGTTAATTTTAATTTTTTTATTTTTTATTGTAATAAAATTTGCAATTTTGATTACAAAAAAAAAATCTATTTCATGATACATACATTTCGGAAGATATTTTGAAACTTAAAATCCACAAATTCGAGGTGCTCTACATCAAAATCCATAATCCCAAGCGGATCGAAATCAATTCTCCATTCGCAATCGAAATCGTAATCTCATTATCCACACAATCGAAAGTGAAATTGAAACCCATAACTTTCCAGGTTCGCAAAATCGAAATCACAACTTTTCCCGGTTCTCGAAATCGAACCTTCAATTTCGATTGCAAATGATCGAAATTTCAAATTTCGATTCGAGCTAAGTTACAAATGTGGAAATAACATGCCTCGCCCGTCCTATGTCTGTTGAAAAAAAGTAGCTTCATCCGTCCCTGTCTCCGTCTTTCCCAACAAATAGACTCACCCGTCCCCGTCTTTTGAAAAAAAAGGGTCCCCGTCTCCGTCTAAACCCATCCGGACGGGGAGGGGAAAGACGGGATGCCGAACACTGGCAGGGGTGACGTAGACGGGTAAAATCTGAAAATTTCCGCCGAAAGTGGATTCAAAAAATACTTTATTCGCAATCGAACAGGCTGTATAAGCAGTTTAGAAAGACCATCCAAACGTAGTTGAACAAAGTAACAAAAATCAAGGCTTGCGATCACTCGAACAAAAGTTTATGATTTTTTGTAAATTGAAATTCTATAATATTTTTTGAGACAATACACTAAAAGTTGGGCTTTTCAAAAGAACATCGAAAAATTTCAATTTTCAAAAAAACATAAGTTCTGATACATTTATAGTAGAGACTTTATTTTTCAACTTCGTATCCTACTTTTCAATGACCTTTCGGAAAATGTACAGTGCTTTCCTTGAAAATAAAATAAAACTAACAACTTTCCCTACAAAAAAAGATTATACTTGCTTTCTCCAACAAAAGGTCAAAAGTAACTTCCTTATGTTTTATAATTCTGATTCTGACCAGCAGTGTAGAATTCATAGTCCGATTATAATTTATTTCTCACAACTCACTTTCCTTTTCTACACTTTACTGTTCCAATTTTTCGTTTTGAATTTTCAAAACCGAAGGTTTTGAAATCCATCATAATCAAACATAACTACTAAAATCACATCTTACCTAAAAAATTTGAGAATCAAAATTATGCTTACGCGACTGATATTAGTTTTATTGTAACTAAAATAAATTAAAAATTATTTATATTCATCGACAGATTAAATTCATTACAGAAATTTAAGTAGGTACGTTACAATTTAAATGGATCAATCTTCATTACAACATATTTACCAAAATAATTTTAGAAAATCTAACTTTTAACTTTAAAACATTNATTTTCAAAACCGAAGGTTTTGAAATCCATCATAATCAAACATAACTACTAAAATCACATCTTACCTAAAAAAATTGAGAATCAAAATTATGCTTACGCGACTGATATTAGTTTTATTGTAACTAAAATAAATTAAAAATTTTTTATATTCATCGACAGATTAAATTCATTACAGAAATTTAAGTAGGTACGTTACAATTAAAATGGATCAATCTTCATTACAACATATTTACCAAAATAATTTTAGAAAATCTAACTTTTAACTTTAAAACATTTCTTTGGGAAGAGCTGAATTCACACGTTTTGGAAAGCTTCTACTTTTATTATTGTATCGAGAGTTATTCTAAATCAATTCTACTGCATTAGCTTAACGTAAATCTGATAAATTAAAAAAAAAAAGTAAATACACAAAAAATCTTCCCGTGCCGGGAATCGAACCCGGGCCTGCTGGGTGAGAGCCAGCTATCCTAGCCACTAGACCACACGGGAGTTGATATTCGGATACCACTCATAAGTCTATACAATTGAATTACACATTCGTGTAAATTCAATCTCCAAAACTGTTTCCCTAGGTTTTAGTAACTTATGACGTCAAGATACAAATTTCAAAATTTTTTTACTATTTTCTTTATATAATCAAAAACTTAAGAATGCTTATACTTATTTGAAATTTTTTACTATACCAGGGCAATATTTATGAAAAACTGAATCAGCTACGGATTTGAATTTAATTTTAAGGTATAATAATTTAAATATTTAATTTATTTCAATAAATAATTCATGCAAGTTGAGTTCAAGTTATTAAAAAATTTGAAATGTTTTTCTAAAAATAAAGTGACTACCATTGACATTTGTACTTATAATATAATAATAATTATATTTATTAGTCGAATTGAAATCAAAACGTATTGNTTTCAAAATTTTTTTACTATTTTCTTTATATAATCAAAAACTTAAGAATGCTTATACTTATTTGAAATTTTTTTAAATATTTAATTTATTTCAATAAATAATTCATGCAAGTTGAGTTCAAGTTATTAAAAAATTTGAAATGTTTTTCTAAAAATAAAGTAACTACCATTGACATTTGTACTTATAATATAATAATAATTATATTTATTAGTCGAATTGAAATCAAAACGTATTGNACTACCATTGACATTTGTACTTATAATATAATAATAATTATATTTATTAGTCGAATTGAAATCAAAACGTATTGATACATAATTGCAATGAGTAAAAAAATTAGAATTGTATATTGAAACAATTAAATAATAAAAAATCAATTTTACTAAATAATAATACATAATATAATTTCTCCTTTCACTTTTTCTAATAAAAAATTAAAAAAGTGAAACCTTATCCAGAACCTTCATCCTTAACAACCAAAAAATTGAATTTAAACTTATTCAATATTCAATATCATGTTTTCAGTCCAATTTATTTTTAGTATTACCGTAATATTAAATCTCATTTCTTATACCTCTTCATTTAAAAGTCTTAAAAACAAATCATGGGTTAAATACTGTCAAAATAATCAAAGATACTATGTGAAGACCAATGTTTGTACAAAAGGTATTCAATTACCCAAGGAAATTCAATTGAATTGTGTATGTGTAAAGGGAGTGTAAGGAAGTACGAAATTTTGTTTTAATTACAAATTTTTTTTCTAATTTGTGTATTCTAAACTTATTAGTTGGGTATTATTCTCTGAAAACTGCAACACAAAGAAGCCATTTTCAATAATTTACAGTAGTGGCAGTTGCATCCAGTTAGACCAAAAGGTAAATAAAATTTTTGAAAACTTTTGAAAAATTTGAAAAATTTAAAAATTTTGAAAATTTTGAAAATTTTGGAAATTTTGAAAATTTGAAAATTTTGAAAATTTTGAAAATTACTATGAAATTAAATTATTTAATCAAAAATAAATCCTAGGTAAAGCGATTCATTACTGTTGATCCATTCAATCAATCCTTTGCTCTTGTCATTCGGAATTCCATTTCAAAAATTGGCTCAAAATACACAATGGAGGAACTAAAAAATCCTAAAGTCACTGACCTCTTCCAAAATGGTTTAAATCAAGAAAATTCAAAAAACGTTTTCAAATGTGAGAGGGAGTTACAACGACTATCAAAAGATAATCGGTCATCATTTTTAATTTACAACTTTTCAAACATAACAGTAGTAATGAGTAGACTGAATAAGCTCATCTGTAGTACACAATTTCAACAAATTGAACCGATTAAGTTGAAACTCAACAAAATTTACCGTAGTGATGGTAAGATACACTCCGACACTAATTCGACTTGATCACAAAGGGATTCATTTAAATATATTTCATTAAAAATTATAGATTTAAAACGAAATCACCTAATTACAAACTGTAAACTTGATTGTCGACGACATAACAAACATATTGGGAAACGATCTATCTACCTTGAACTTAATAATCTTCTTCGTAACATTAGTCAAGAAGATCAAGATTTTAAGAATTATAAAAATTTAGAGGATAATGAAGAAACAGCTCGACTTATTCGAATCAACAATGCCTTCCTCCTCTACGGTGTTAAAGACTTACATCCTAATCCTGAAAATTGGTCATTTATGCAAAAAATTAGTAAAATTTTTAAAACTACATGTCCAAATATTGATGAACCATTACATAACTCAATGATTCGGATGTTTCGTGTACTTGTTCAACATACTCAAACCTCAACCTCACCATTTGTTCAATATTACAAATCAGAAAATCGGACATTGAGGATTGATCAAGCCTTGGATCGTTGTGGAGCTGAAACAAAACCAATAGAAATAATCATTGGTCCATCAAATGTTTGTGAAAAACATAAAAAAGTAATTGGAGCTGTAATAATAACAAGAAAATTGGAATTTACAAAAGATGATGAATTGAAATTATCAGAAAAAGAAGCATTTTCAAAAGAAAAACAAGATATTTTAATTGAATCTATCTGGAAAATGATTTCATTTATACATTACTACTGTTCAGAATACTTTAGGACAATTCCATTTGATTACTATACACTTATTCAAAAATTGACAGACTATTTCAACAAAGATGTCATTCGTCGATGGTACCATACTACTAAAAATTATGTCATCTAACAATAACCAAATAAAAAACGTGTTCATATCTAGATATAACAATCCGAAGTTGGAACTAATTTTTATCATTCAATGATATGAATTAATTCCAACTTTGCCTTGTGGTGTCAACATAGAAGTTGACAAATATTTGATGAAGAAGATTTATTAAATTTTATTAATTTTTTTTTTCTCAGGTATAATCCCGAAGTTATCAACAATGGTCTCCAGGCTGTTTTTAATACAAAAAACCGATTGGATTTATATTTAAACAGTCTGGACACATGTGTTGCAATTGCCAAAAAAATTAATACATTTGAGATGTGGATGGAAAGACCAAAGGTTGAAACAATTATTCGCCGAGGGTAAGTAATTAATTTTTATTAATCATTGATTAATAATTAGTTACTTTAATATACACATTTATCCTGGAAACTAAAAAAATTTACATTTTTTTTATTGTACAGAAAACGTGATTTGCGTTTTCAATCAAAATTTTCCGACCAATGTGTACCAACTTTTGCTGACATGGTTGAAGAAAAATTGGAAGTTTGTTCACCATAAAACTATCATATATCAAAACCATAGTAACTATATAATCTAAATTTGTTATGCTTCATCAGTAGTATGTTAAATGCATGAAAAAATATATGATTCATAATTTCAAAAATGATTAAATTTAATATATTATTGTAAAAATTTTTAGTCTAAATTTCTATAATTTCATACACATTTTAGGTTGCAAGTTGGAACAATATAAAAATTATTGTACATTCAACCAAATGGAATTTATATAAGAATAGGCAACAATAAATAATTGCTTAGGTTAGTAATAAATAACAAAACCTAATTTGAAATTCAAATGACGCCACATAAAATACCTCAATGTTATAAATTTCACAAAGCGTCTACACAGTTTCATACACACCCATCCACTTAATTAATAGTAATTAAAATATAACCCAAATTGTTAATTTTTATATATATAGTATAAAAAATTTTCAACTCCTGCTGGCTAGAAGAAAATGAACATATATTTAATATCGTTATGAACCGATGCATAGAGTTTTTGTGGTTTTCCTTATTTAAAATAATTTAGGTTATCTCTAATACTAATAGAAAAAATAACTAATTCAAAATTTTTCAGTAATTAGAAATGCAATGGCGACAAATGGTTACATCTACAGGTATCTAAAGTTTCTTCATGTATTTTTTCATAAATGCCTCCTCACCTGACCACTTCAGTAGTGTTAATAGTGTTACGACTAATCCAGTATTCCAAGGCACTACATACGGTATGTTTCATTTAATTTTTAGAAAATTATAAAAAAATTTAATGAAAATACAAAAAAAAAAAATTTTTTTTAATTCTCATTTATTATATTAATTATATATTTTTCAGGATAATTTTATACTAGGACCGGGTCTTGGTTGGCAAAAATTTACTGGAATCCCAAATACAATTGAAAAAAAGAATTTGAAACATTTTGAATTAAATCGTGTTCAATTTGATTCAAATTTATTACTCGATGAATTAGAATCTTGTCCAAATCTTATATCGATAAAATTAACAAATGTTGTCTGGGATGGATATTTTAGTAAAAGTTTTGATTTACAAAATGTCATTCGCTACAGTGTTGAACTTCCACTTTCAAGAAATTGTTCAATGGAAAATATTTCTGAATTTCAATCACTTTTATTTTTTATACCGGATGCAACGTCTGAAGATGATTGGAGTCTTGACAATAAATTTGAATTGATTGATATTGTTTGTTCAGTGACACCACAAGATGTTGTTGGATTTATGGAAAAACGACCACAACCCGAAACACTCCTTCGAATTATTTCTGGACAAGAATTAGTTGTGAGAAATATTAATTTTGATATTCTTCAACATTTAAATTATGATGATTTTATTAAAATTAGTTTTACAACTAGTTTCGTTAATGAAAATTTACTACAAAAGAGTCAACAAGCCTTATTGGAACTACAAATACTACATGCAAAAAATATTGATAGTGCACGAAAACTTCAAACTGTCATCAATATGTCTGAACAAATGAAATATTTGGATTTAAAATTGGAAATATCAAATTTAAATTTTAGTCTCTCAGATATTGATACACAGAGTCTAAGGACATTCAAATTTTATAATGAAAATCAAACATTGAATGTTCGAGCAAATGTCACTTTTCTTAAACTTCGTCATCTTGAACTTGGAAGTTTGAATTCTCCAACGAAAGTTAATGGTACCATCATAGCAACTCGACTCAAAACATTAATTCTACAAAATGTTCAAGTTACTGGAAGTATCAATAATACATTCACATTCTATGAAGGTTTTAAAGAATTGGAAACATTTGAAGCTTCTGAAATGGAAATTGATATTAGTGCTCTTCCAACTAAATTAAATAGAATTGATTTCAAGGGGAATACACATCTTACTCAATCTAAGGATACTTACTTTCCAAAAATTAAAATATTAAGATTGGATTCTACAGTGGATTTGGATGAAAGTACATTGAGTTCTTTTTCAAAAACATTTAAAAATATTCGAAGTGTCATTATGATGGGAACAAAAACAAGAATGTCACCACAATTTCTTTTTCAAGTTTTAAATACTTCCGCAACCTACTTTTTATTTCGTTTTAACAGAAATTCTATCAATGATTCTGAAGATCAAACAAAGGCTAAACAACTTTTATTAGATTTTGGTGTCCCTGAAGACTATTCCTTTAATTCAATTGTTCTTCAGAGGGATTCAAAACGTAATCCATGGTTATGGTCGTACAAACACAAACCAATGTCAATGGAAGCCATTTTGTACTTTGTTTACCCAATTACAATTGGAATTGTATCAATTTTTGGAATAATTGGTAATATTCTCAATGCAATTATTTTATTTCGAAAACAAATGCAGTGTTCGACGAGTTACATGCTACTTTGTCTTACTCTTTGTGACTTTGTCATACTATGTACTTCACTCAACCTCATTCTCTATGCTCTATCCAATGGTTTTCGATACAGACATCAACTTCCACCATTTGTTTTTCCATCAGATTTGTTCCTCAAGAGGTTGGAAGTATTTCTTTTCTATCCACTTAGAAAAACAGGTTAGAAATAATTAGTTATGTTGCGGATAGCATATTCGGCAGGTTTTCCGGATATCGGATATGCGTGCCGGAAATCCAGCATGCTTCCTTGATTAAGCTAGCATTATACATAATTTTTATTCAAACAAGATGTGTTTTGACTCATTTTTGAGAATTAGTTATCCGCACGGATACCTATGAGTATCCGGTATCCGGCGGATAGTTTATCCGGCAGAGTTTTAGGCGCCATATATCCGGTTGCCGGATATCCGCAACACCTCTAGAAATAATGAAAAAATATGTTAGTAATTTGGAATTTAACTAACCTAACTCATGTATTTTTCTTTTACAGCCTACACCGGATCTGTGTATACAACAATCCTTATAACTTGTGAGAGATTCATTGCAGTATGTTTTCCATTTCATGCCAAACGTCTTATATCCATTGAAAGATCCATCGGATATTGTGTCACCATACTACTGGGATCGGCAGTACTAAATCTTCCGCGATGGTTTGAATCCTATAGTTTGACTGAAGGGCCACAAGCAAAAGGTCACATGTCCACCGTTACGCTCCTCAGTTCTCCAGAATATCGGAAATATTACCACGGATGGTTATGGACTCTACTCATCTATGTTGTTCCAATATTCCTCATTGGAAGTTTCAATGTTGCAATTTGCTTCAAGGTTTGTGTTCTCAAATGATATGTATGAATGATAGTTTCTGAAAATATGATGATTTTGTGTCAGGTAAGACTAGCGACTCGTGAGCGGATGAGACTTAGCTCATTGGCGGGAAGAGGTGGCAATCAATCCTCATCAGTGGATATGAATTTGACTAGGATGCTTCTCTGTCTCGTTTTGGTATTTGTGACATTTAACCTCATCCATGCGGGGATAGTCCTGTACCATACACTCTTCGAATTTCTTATTGTCTCTTTCTATTGGGACAAAGAAAAAGACATGTCAGAGATCGAAGTCGTCGCATGCTTACCAATGCTAATTAACTCTTCTGTAAATTTCATAATATACTGTGCCATGGGAAGAAAATTCAGAGAAGAATTCTTAAAGTTAATTCCTAATTGGGTTATTTGTTCAAAATACAAACAAACCATGATTCCGACTTTCAGTTCGACAATGGTTGAATCTGTAGAATTAAAGTAACGGAATAAACTAGCGCTAAACCTTGCCGAACTTGTGTGTACACATGATAAGTACCTTAGTTTGTTTGGATAGACTGAGGTGCAAGACTATACACTGTGAGACAAATTTCTAAATTAAAAATTCATACAGTAAAATTGAGTAATTCAAACTGATTATTCCATTCTAGCATTCACGGGCACAGTGCCTTCGCGCCCTCTCGATGAGGTCAGCCCTGAGGACGCGAGGGCAGATATTAGCATGAGGGCATGAGGGCAGACTTAAATCGTGAGGTCACGAGGGCAGGGTTGGTTCTTGAGGGCATGAAGTCGGATTTGGTTAGGGATGACATTAGGGCAGGCTTAGTTTGTCAGATCAGGAGTGTAGATTTGCATCGTGAGGGCAATAGACCAGTTAACTTGCTTTCACATAAACNGAGGGCAGACTTAAATCGTGAGGGCACGAGGGCAGGGTTGGTTCTTGAGGGCATGAAGTCAGATTTGGTTAGGGATGACATTAGGGCAGGCTTAGTTTGTCAGATCAGGAGTGTAGATTTGCATCGTGAGGGCACTAGACCAGTTAACTTGCTTTCACATAAACATTTAATTTCTGTTATACCCCTGTTTCTGTGTATTTATGTTGAAACCTAGTTTAAAATGCAAACGTAATGATCGGACTTAATTTTTATTTTATTTGGAAAATAATTAAACCAGCAAGCAATCATAAACAAATGCACTTGATTTTTTTTATCAAAAAATTCCAAGTTGTCAATAAACACGGTAATAATATTTAGAAATACAACATTACAATTTGAAAGTACGTGGTCATCATTTTTTTTTTCTTATGTCCTCTTCTTTGTGTCTGGGTCTAGAGTCTTGTTCCGACACCAATTTCTAAATGATTCGCTTTATTTGAATCCGAATATTTCTCCCGTTTTGATTCTTACATGAGCAAAGTGCCCTCCTGCTCTCTCGATGAGGCCAGGAGGGCAGACTTAATTCGTGAGGGCATGAGGGTACGAGGGCTAGAGGGCAGACTTGATCCGTGAGGGCAGGGCTGATTCGTGAGGGCATGAGGGTACGAGGGCAGGAGAGCAGGCTTGGTTCGTGAGGGCAAGCGCGCAGGAAGGCAGTTAACACGCCCATGTATGCATTCTAGTAGCACATATACAGAACCAACCACTTTAATCCGAGCCGTAGAAGGTCGCTTTCACCAAAAAAAAATTTGAGAGAGCAAATAAATAGCGTGTGAAGTACAAAAGGTGGAGGGAATGAAGTTAGCGTATGTTAGAGAAAACATTCCTTTGCAAAAATTCATTATTTGACAAGAGCAACACAGAGTTGAGAGAATGAGTGCAATGCGGTACGATCCCTTGACATCTATTCCACCTGACTCAACAGAGAACCTGCCGACCCCTCTCTCTGTCTCTCTGCTTTGCTCCATTGCTTTGCATTAGTGTATCTAATCGAAATTGATATTTTATAGTGATATAATAAAATTAACTTCACTTNAAATTGATATTTTATAGTGATATAATAAAATTAACTTCACTTCCATTATTTACTAATTGTGTATCGCCTGTCACAAGCCGTTTTTGGTGAAAGGCGGAGAAACAAGGCCCGGGTTAATTTGGCTGCCCTGTACAATCGAATGGNGTCACAAGCCGTTTTTGGTGAAAGGCGGAGAAACAAGGCCCGGGTTAATTTGGCTGCCCTGTACAATCGAATGGGACGGCTGCGGCTGGAGTAAAGTAGAGTGCACTGCATGCTACAGCCCAGGGAAAAAATCTCATTACTACTGACTACTGCTACAGACCAGCAGAATATCCCGTTACTACAGTCCATTACTATAGCCAAGCCTACCAACCTAACAAACCTAAAAAACCTAACAAAGCTATATATAAACGTAACAAACCTAAATAATAACCTAACAAACTTAAATATAAGCCTAAAAAGCTAAATAAAAACCTAACACAACCAAAAACCTAACAAACCTAAATAAACACCTAACAATCCTAAATAGAAACCTGACAAACCTAAATAAAAACAACAAACAAAAATAAAAACCTGACAAAAAGCCTAATAAACAGAACTAAAAGTAAAAACCTAACTATCCTAACAAATAGAATTGAAAGTAAAAACCTAACAATCCTAACAAATAAAACTAAAACTAACAACTTAACAACCTAACAAATGAACCTAAACAAAAACAATCTACACTAGAAACTAAAAAATAAACCTAGATTAAACTTTTATACCAAAAAACAAAACCTAAATAAATATAACAGATAAAAATTCTAAACCTAAAGCTAAATCTAAATAAACACCTAAGAAAATTCTCTCAAGTATACTTAAAACAAAATATAACAATCCTAACTAAATCCCTAACAAATATAACTAAAACGGAAAACCTGACAAAGCTAGGTAATGCCCTAATAAATAAATCTAAATAAAAGACATTAACCTAAGAAACTAAATTATAAACTAAAAATAATGCAATTAGTAATACTTTTTTGCTTGACTGATACTTAGGCTGATACTAGGGCTGATACTTAGGACTGATACTTAGGGCTGATACATAGAGCTGACACACTGAGCGGACGGCTATTTACTCCTAGGGAAAACCTAAAATCCTAAACCTAAAAAAAATCAAAAAAATTCTAAAGAAAATCTGAAAAAAAAACCTAAACCTAAAAACCTAAAAGAAAACCTAAGCAAAACCTAAATAAAACAAAAGGAAATCTAAAGGAAACTCCTAACCTAACAAGCTAACAACCTAAAAACTTAAACGTAAAAAAAATTAAAAAAACTATAAAAGAATATCTAAAAAAAAACCTAACAAAAACCTTAAAAAAATCTAACCTAAAGGGTGTTCGGGAAGTACAAATTTGAAACTGAGATTGAAGAACAGCCGATAAGTATACTTAGAATGAAAAATTGACATAAATTTTAACTAATATCCCGTTGTTTCAAAGGTCATACATCGCCCCCCTGACTTTTTGAATCCGATTCCTCGAATATTTTATTAAGCAGGTCCCATTACCTGTTTTCCTACTTCTTTCAGTGCTTCTTTAAAAATTTTATTCTAAATTAGCTTGAAACTTTGGATGATTTTTGCTTGTTTGCCTATCTGACAGTACTGGTTTATGCACATAGCCTAAATAGTCGAATACTAATTTCCAGTGGTTTCTTGTCGTTAATGGTAACATTATTTGAACAACCATTTGATGTACAGGGTGATTAAAGATTTTACACACTAGAAAGCATGACGTCATTTTTTCACACACTATTGCCAGCAACAGCAGAGGTTGGGAGGAGCTACGGTAAAATTAGAGAAAGTGGATGCAATAAAGATTAATCAGTCTGTGTATATTTACAATTGCCGTACAGGTTTCTCTGTCCCATTAATATTAACTTTGGTGACCTCTGGAGGTCAGAGGTCAAGTTTGGGAAGGATGTTTCCCTACCAAAATTTAATATTTAGGACAATGTCTTTCAGTTGACATCAGACTTGAACCAAAATCTTATAGTTTCTCTGCACAACGCTATTTACCGGAATGACTTTTTATCTGGGGCAAAAATTTTATACTCACTTTTGTGTTGTTNCGTCATTTTTTCACACACTATTGCCAGCAACAGCAGAGGTTGGGAGGAGCTACGGTAAAATTAGAGAAAGTGGGTGCAATAAAGATTAATCAGTCTGTGTATATTTACAATTGCCGTACAGGACTGTCCCATTAATTAACTTTGGTGACCTCTGGAGGTCAGAGGTCAAGTTTGGGAAGGATGTTTCCCTACCAAAATTTAATATTTANCCAGCTGACTCAACAACACAAAAGTGAGTATAAAATTTTTGCCCCAGATAAAAAGTCATTACGGTAGTTGGTGTTATTTGGATTGAGCAACAGTTTTATATTGTTGGAAGTGATTGCACCAACCACTTGTAAAATTACGCTCCGCGTAATTTTTTGCAGATAAGTTAGTTATGATTTCAAATCGATACAATGTACAACTGTACACTGTATTATTTTACAACGCAGTCTCACGACCAAAAGTTTCAGGATTTAAACTTGTGCAACTTTATTTTAACTTAGTAGATGATAATTTATTAAAAATTTTGTTCGAAACAGAATGGAACAGATTTATAATTATAATTATAATTTATTTCTGATGGTTTTATCTAAAACAAACTGTATGCACATGTAGGATTTTAAGAAAGTATTATAATAGTAACTAAATAAACCAAATGTTGGTGAGACTTTTACAACATTTTCCCCAAATTTTCATTCGATTTTATGCCTCCCTACATTCATTTAAGTATTAATGTAGTTATATTAATATATTAATATTAATTATCTACGTAAAATATTCAAAATACCCTAAATNATTTAAGTATTAATGTAGTTATATTAATATATTAATATTAATTATCTACGTAAAATATTCAAAATACCCTAAATATCCTAAGTAGTCTTCGATTTTTTAATTCACTTTGCCCCTCTAGGTTATATTTAACTAGTTATGGAGTAACTAGTTAACACTTTGCACAAGTGACACTTCCAAAGTTAAGATGAAAAATTTTCATCATCACAATAATTTTAAAAATTAAATTTTGTGCCAGATTGATTTTCCTTGTACACATGAAGACTTTGCTCAAAAACTTAGCTTTTTAGTCTTTATTTTGGTTTTTGGTACATGAAATTTTTTGGAGAAGTTTTGGGAATGTCTTGTGATAGAAAACTTTAAATTAAGAACGAAATTGATTTAATTGTAAATTAAAAATTCAGTTGAATTGTTTTATCAACTTAATAAATACGGTTTTGGTAATGCTCAAAAGAATAATGTTTACCTTAAATATCTACTAAATTACTACAAAATCTTCAAAATGGTTTCAACTCTGTACAAACTATCTATTGGTTATAGTTTGGAAAATATTTTTTGTTTAATTCCATATAATACGGATATTTAGTATTTCTAATATCATTTTCCAGCTTCACTGAAATTATAACTTGCTATAGAATATTTTCGCTAATTTTTTTTTTAATTTGTGTCCGCTGCTGCTCGAAATAATTAAATTCAATCTATAATTTTCCCTTATCCGTTAGTTAAATCGTTGTGTGAATTCATAAATAGTCAAATTTACTAGAATTGACGTAATTGGAGTCGGCGCCCACACCTGTTCCTACGCTTNTCGCTAATTTTTTTTTTAATTTGTGTCCGCTGCTGCTCGAAATAATTAAATTCAATCTATAATTTTCCCTTATTCGTTAGTTAAATCGTTGTATGAATTCATAAATAGTCAAATTTACTAGAATTGACGTAATTGGAGTCGGCGCCCACACCTGTTCCTACTCTTTTATTTCAACATCTCACGGTACAGTATACTTCGGTTATAAAGTATTTAGGATGTTCTTCTAAGGCTGTGATCTTAAAACGGATATAAGGCCAGTTTAGTCTTACAAGAAAATTTTTTTTTGTGAATGGATGATAGTAGAAGTGAGGAGGATGAGGAGTCATCATCNTTTTTTTTGTGAATGGATGATAGTAGAAGTGAGGAGGATGAGGAGTCATCATCATTAACAGAATTCAACCCAAATAAAAAGAATATTGTGTCGTAAAACGAGTAAAGAAGTCCAATTGTCAAGACGAAAATTATTGATTTGTATCAGTCTGGTCTCAAAACGCGTTTCTTCCGAATACTAAAAGTATTATCACAAACCAGAAGAAAAAAAACCGCGTCTAATAATGAAAGAGTTTGTGTTGTAACGAGTGGTGCTAATAATCGAAGTACACTGTCAATAGATGACGGTGCATAAGTTCTTAATATGCTTTTAAAAAGTGCAAAATTAAATTTCTGGTGAAATTTGCTTATTATCTAAGAAGCCGGAAGCGGGGAAAGTTATTATAAAACCTGCATCTCGATCTCATCACATTTACTGACAAGACAATATCACCGGATATTATTTAGTAAGTAAATTAAATCGTTTTGGAAGTAGCGATATTATTTCATTCAAGTATGAATTTTATATAAGGTCGAAATAAAGTACCGTCCACTGATTTTATCAGCCCTAATAGTCTGGCTTCAAATTAATATTAGGTTGTTTGAATCTTTAAAAAGTGAGCACTATTTGGTTAACTCCAACCGCCCTATGTCATAAAACAGCCTACGGTCGGTCGTGCTGGCTTTTTAAAAATGACAAAAATATTTCTGTCTCTTCAACAGCTGTGGCCACAGGTGTGCGATTTGAGGTCACCGTACAATGGATACGGGTAATATTCGCCGTAGTCCGTACCCGTACTTGTGCGGGTATGGGTATGAGCGGAAACTAATTTTTTGGAGAAGGTGCGCGGGTATGGGTATGTACGAGGGGGAAGGTGCGCAGGTATGGGTATGTACGAGGGGGGAAGGTGCGCGTACGGGTATGAACGGCTGTAATTTTTAAGAGAAAATACGGGTATGGTACGGGTACGAATTCCAGATGTACGCCGTATTACGTAGGTAATATGTATGCCCGTACGTATTATTCGGCGCTCATGTCCACCTACCTGAAACCTTGACGTCATCGTTATTTTTAAGCCCAGTTAAGCATATTTCACACATGACACTCTTATGTACGAGATATACTTTGAAAACATATATTGTTAGTTTTCATTTGAGTTTGAATAAAATTATTAACTGATATAAAAATCACGATGACGTCAATGGTCAGATAGGTGGATATGAGCGCCGAGGGTAGGGATGATGGGGCTAACGGCTAAGTATGTAAGAGGCCGATTCATCGGCTGGGCCGATGCATCGGGGCAACACTAAATAACAACATTCAAAAAATTCTTACTTATTCTGGATGGATCGGTAGAACCAGCTGACGGTGGTTTATGCTTACCTTATAGAAACTTTTAAGTTTTAAATAAATATTTTGTTGCAAAGTATCCATCACCGATCGGACTGTAGTCATGCGGCTGGGGCTATCATTTGGGGTCTTGCTGTTTCTTGTCTACGGAGCCGTTGCACCTCCTGTAACAGAAAAGAAGAAAACTCATGAAACAGATGAAACAGACACAAATGAAGTACATCAACAGGTTATTATTAGACAAACTAAATTTCCTTTATCGCTTTACTTCTGGAATTATTCTTAACAAAAATTAACATTTTATGAACAGGCGGTAGATGTAGAATATAAGAAATATCTGGAGGAAGTAGTTCAAGTTTTAGAGAATGATGACGAATTCAAGCAGCGCCTATTGAAAGCTGACCCGGAAGATATTAAGGTATTTCAAATATTTGTTAAATTGTGATCGTGGCACTAATATCATTAATGTTTTGGCAGACTGGAAGGATAGCCAAGGATGTCGAGTATCTTAGTCATCATGTCCGTACAAGGTTGGACGAACTGAAGAGGAAGGAATTGGATAGATTAAGGCATCTAGCCAGGCAGCAATATGAACATGACAACGGAATAGACAGAAAACATCTTAAGGTCCCTGCACATATCGATGGGAGTAATCCTCACACATTTGAAGCTGAAGATTTACGTAAATTAATTACTCAGGTTGGATTATGGTCTTGCACAGGATAAAATTGTAATACAGTAGAAATACTCCGATTTGGACGATTTTTTATTTTTAGATAATATGAGGTCCCTGATCACGAAAATGAAAAAAAAAAAAATNTACTCCGATTTGGACGATTTTTTATTTTTAGATAATATGAGGTCCCTGATCACGAAAATGAAAAAAAAAAAAAATTTCTTTTTCGACCTGGAATTACAGAAAAAGGTTTGACTTTGAATTTTTGAAAATTGTGGAAATATTACAGGATTTTAATATTAATATTATTAAAATTTTCAATGTTATTTGGAAGTTAGGTTGTTAGGATATGTTTTTTTTGTCATACTTCGATTTTCGTACAATTTAGCACGTTTTAAGCAAAATTTTCAAAAATTTATAACTTTCTGTGTTCATTTCCGGTCAAAAATTTTTTTATATTCGTAATCTAATCAGTGATAAATATTAGTCTAAAAAACAAGAACTGGAGCATTTCCACTTTACTACAATGTTTCCCTGCACAGTTATCACGCAGTCCAAAAATTTCATTTGAATGTCAGGACTAGATTGTGTTTGTGTTTAAATCATTAGACAACCAAAGAATTGGAAGATGCTGATCGTGAAAGGAGGAAGGATTTTANTACTCCGATTTGGACGATTTTTTATTTTTAGATAATATGAGGTCCCTGATCACGAAAATGAAAAAAAAAAAAATTTTTTTTTCGACCTGGAATTACAGAAAATGGTTTGACTTTGAATTTTTGAAAATTGTGGAAATATTGTTGAAAAAATTACAGGATTTTAATATTAATATTACTAAAATTTTCAATGTTATTTGGAAGTTAGGTTGTTAGGATATGTTTTTTTTTGTCATACTTCGATTTTCGTACAATTTAGCACGTTTTAAGCAAAATTTTCAAAAATTTATAACTTTCTGCGTTCATTTCCGGTCAAAAATTTTTTATATTCGTAATCTAATCAGTGATGAATATTAGTCTAAAAAACAAGAACTGGAACATTTCCACTTTACTACAATGTTTCCCTGCACAGTTATCACGCAGTCCAAAAATTTCATTTGAATGTCAGGACTCAATTGTGTTTGTGTTTAAATCATTAGACAACCAAAGAATTGGAAGATGCTGATCGTGAAAGGAGGAAGGATTTTANATTGTGTTTGTGTTTAAATCATTAGACAACCAAAGAATTGGAAGATGCTGATCGTGAAAGGAGGAAGGATTTTAAAGAATATGAAATGCAGAAGGAACTTGAGTATCAAGAACAGCTTAAAATGTTGGATGAGCAGAATCGTCTTGAAGCCTCGAAGCAACATGAGCAACTCCTTCAGAAACATAACCAACATGCTCCGATCCATCATCCAGGTAGCAAACAGCAATTTGAACAAGTATGGGAAGAGCAGGATCACTTGAATGCTGAAGACTTCAATCCAAAGACATTCTTCCATTTACATGACTTGGATGGAAATGGAGTTTGGGATGCTGTGGAAGTAAAAGCACTTTTTAAGAAGGAACTCGACAAAATGTATGATCCAAATGCTCCTGAAGACGATATTCGTGAACGATTTGAAGAGATGGAGAGAATGAGGGAACATGTCTTTAATGAAACAGATACCAACCGGGACCAATTGATCTCGTAATATAAAATTCTAACTATTCATAATTCTTATAATAATTAGTGATTAGTGACAACTTTTTGATTTTAACAGTTTTCCAGAATTTATGGAACAGACAAAAAGGAGAGAATTTCAAGACGACCGAGGTTGGGATCCAATTGACCAGAAGGACCATCCAGTTTACAACGAAGATGAGTACAGGCTTTATGCACAACAACACGAGACAGAAATTAGACGGATGATTGAACAAGGAATCNACAACGAAGATGAGTACAGGCTTTATGCACAACAACACGAGACAGAAATTAGACGGATGATTGAACAAGGAATCGTAAGTTGATTTGTCACTTTAATTTACATTGCATTGATATAATTAGTTACAAATCTGGTGCTTTGGGTTTCGGGCCAATTCTGCTTAATTTTTGTGTTATTGAAAATATTTCAAACAAACTGTTGAATAATGTTCGTCATTATTAAGATGATGAAATGATTCGATTAGCATATTTTAGTATANGGTGCTTTGGGTTTCGGGCCAATTCTGCTTAATTTTTGTGTTATTGAAAATATTTCAAACAAACTGTTGAATAATGTTCGTCATTATTAAGATGATGAAATGATTCGATTAGCATATTTTAGTATATAGTTTTAGTTTGCATGAGCTAGTTACTTAATTTAGTTATTTTTACATTTTGTCCTTATTGGGGGTTGGTTTTGTTTGCTTATTTTAAATTTTATGTCAAATCTTTATTATTTAATTTATTGCATGGAAGATCCCTGCGGCACCACCAGGTTATTTACCAATGATTATTCCGTCTAATCAACAACATCAGGAGTATCCACCTGGAGTACAGCCACCATCTGGTTTTCATGTATGACGGATGAAATCTTCCCCTTGTTTTCATTCTTTCTTTTTACGGTCAAGTTTACAATATTTTTTTTNTCATGTATGACGGATGAAATCTTCCCCTTGTTTTCATTCTTTCTTTTTACGGTCAAGTTTACAATATTTTTTTTTATTGCTCTTTGTCAGAATGTTTTTGGCTGAAATTGGAATTATATGGCTTCCAAATTCTATCTGTTTTAACATTGGAAAATTTACTTGAACATTTTATTCATCATTTTTTTTAAATTCCAGATTCCACCACCAGGTCCCGGAGGTCATCCAAATACCTTTCCTCAAGGTCAACAACGTTATCCAAATGTACCCCAGCAACCACCATATCAGCCCAATCCAGGAATTCCTCNTTATCCAAATGTACCCCAGCAACCACCATATCAGCCCAATCCAGGAATTCCTCAACAAAATCCTCACCACTCTGCACAATTTCAACAACAACCACCTCAACAGAACCAGGTTCCACAAACTGTTGTCAATCATCAGCAACAGCAGCCAAATGCTCCAGTGAATATGGATCAGCAACAAAAACATGACCCACCACCACATGCGAATATACAAGCGCCTAATGCTGCAGCTTCAGAGCACCACAACCAAAAACATTCCGCTGGCGGAGGTGCGCAGAAATCACATTAGTTTTCGCCATTCGCCACTGGATACTCTTCTTGGATCTTATGTTCTATTCCAATTCAAAAAAAAAAACAATTTTTTTTTAAATTAATTGCATGAGAATTAGTTAGCATTTTGTCTTCTTGTATCGTCGACTTCTCCTTTTTCCTTTTAATCTTTAACATTCTTAATCTTATTTTACAATCAACTCAAAACTTAGATCGTAAACTCAAATCGTCAACTTAAATCGTAGTCAATATGTTATTTGTCCGGAAAATTAGCATACTCATTTGTAAAACGAAATACTTTATTTGAATTATTATTCAGGCAATAGTTAACAGCGCGGACTTCCAGAATCAGATTTCGGTTATATCGACATTTGATGAAATCTATTATTTGGTAGTCATTGTTTCCTATAACTCACTGACCAGAATTGGTGCTTTTTAAGTATTTTGTGTCATGTTGTGTATCGATTTCATTTAACTTTTGAGTTTAGAAAGATTTGGAATTTTTACATTTTGACTTAATTAGTGAAATGAACAAATTGAAAAGAAACTACCGATATAAAATTCATTTTTTTTTGCAAATTCAACCATTTTCAGTGTATTTTTATATCAAATTTTTTCGAGCGAATGAGAGAATTAGTGAAAATATTTAATTTTCATAAGACCTGCTTGATGCCAATAGGCAAACCCTGCCTGCTTGGTTTTACTGTTGGGGTTGGCACATGGATAATCTAGGTATTCAAAGTGTTTAGGTTGAATCACCAATTGTGGTGCAAAGTAAAAAAAAATTNTAAAATTCATTTTTTTTTGCAAATTCAACCATTTTCAGTGTATTTTTATATCAAATTTTTTCGAGCGAATGAGAGAATTAGTGAAAATATTTAATTTTCATAAGACCTGCTTGATGCCAATAGGTAAACCCTGCCTGCTTGGTTTTACTGTTGGGGTTGGCACATGGATAATCTAGGTTATTCAAAGTGTTTAGGTTGAATCACCAATTGTGGTGCAAAGTAAAAAAAAATTTTTTTTTCGTTTTTTTCAGGAGCTGAGGCGATTCTGAATAATTTTTGAAAAAAGAAACAAAATTTTTTGAAAACCTAATCCAAGTCGTGGTTTCATCTCTATCGCATAAAACCTAAAACGCAATATCACCCCAAAAATGTTGTCTTATGTGGCCAATTCAATCATAAGTGACTGAATGAGTGAGATTTCGTATGTACCGCATCGACGTGAGGTATATTTTCCAAGACTCAAGGTGATGCCGATGCATATCTGAGCAATGATTCAAATGAGTCAGTNCGTGAGGTATATTTTCCAAGACTCAAGGTGATGCCGATGCATATCTGAGCAATGGTTCAAATGAGTCAGTAATTACTCGCGTGAAAAATAAGCTGCTGTATGTGTCTGTCACCTAATACAAAGTGACTCATACTTTTAGATACATAGCTAACTCTAGTACTCTTACACAAATCAATATGCATTAGTCAATCTGATGACTCGGTAATCCTTCTCACTGATGACTCCAATTTTGATATGTGTCNCATATCTGAGCAATGATTCAAATGAGTCAGTAATTACTCGCGTGAAAAATAAGCTGCTGTATGTGTCTGTCACCTAATACAAAGTGACTCATACTTTTAGATAACATAGCTAACTCTAGTACTCTTACACAAATCAATGTGCATTAGTCAATCTGATGACTCGGTAATCCTTCTCACTGATGACTCCAATTTTGATATGTGTCTCTGAGTAGTATCTGTGACATCTATAACTTGATATGCTTGTGTCAGGGTCATGATCAGAGGGCGGATATATACTTTCTAAAAAACAGCGTTTTACTTACTTAAATATTTGCCAAAAAGCTAAGAAATACTGATAAAAAAGTATAAAATAATTAACAATACTTTGTTATTTTTGATCAAGTATTTACAATATTTTTAATTAATTCACTTAATTGAAGCCTAAAAACCCGGTTGTATGCTAATTTGGATCATAAAAATCGAATTGTTTGATTTATTGTTTAAGGAATGTTTAATTTAAACACTATCACAACTCCAATACATAAATCAGATGATTTTTATATAATTTAAAGGAAATTTTCATTAAATTTTTTCTGAAAAAAAAGTTGATTTCTCCAGAAAGTATACCATTATTTGGCGCTCGTGTTAACCGACGTAAAAGCATGTCTTTGTTATAACTGGGATCTCGAAAAAGCGTTTGTTGCAACTGAAGGTTCGGCTTAAATCTTTGGGTCCCAACTGCACACTTTTGTCCAATTTATTTCGGTCCCTCGGAATTCGCCTTGCCGAAAATTTAATGGACGCATAATTTAGTTTTAAATATACTTCTTTGAACAAAACTGTGAACTTTTACGCTCTGCAGTTTATCATTTTGACTCATCGGCAAATTTAGAGCGAATATGAGGGAAATTATTCTCGAAAAACGATTAATACACCAAATTACTTGACAAAGAGCTTTTTAATTACTTAATATTCAAAATTACTTTCGAAAGTACTTCCTAATGCCTAAAAACCAAAAATACTTAA
>NIPM01000027.1:0-159164 GCA_002738285.1 Holacanthella duospinosa
TAATGATGATGTTGGTGTTGGTGAATGAGATGTGTTGATGTTGGTTAATGAGATGTGTTGATAATGATGATGATGTGTTGATGTTGGTGAATGAGATGTGTTGGTAATGATGATGTTGGTGTTGGTGAATGAGATGTATCGCAGACTTAGGTCAAATGGTTGGTGAGTTTTGTAGTGGGGTGTGTGTGTGACCGAATTCAACTGTACAGAAGGAGAATATAACACCGCATGTGAATTCTCAGGTTCATAGGTTCGTCGAGTGTGGAGAATGTGACTTCTTAAGATCNGGTGGTTGTATAAATTAATAGTGGTATAGAGAATACTTGTGTTCATAGGCTCAGACAGGTTTAAACATGCATTGATAAATTTCTGGAATGTGGCAACGCCGCAGACAAACCAGTTACGAACGCCACAATGAACCCAAGAATCCACCGAGGACGATGGAAATAATTTGGGTTCACGTATGGTACTAGAGTTTGGATGTTTCATTGGTTAAAATAAATTTTGGGGTCTTGTAGTGGGAGGATGTATGACCGAATTCAACTGTACAGAATGAGAATACATAGGTTCCTGGGTTCATAGATGACTGTGCTGTAGGAAGTACCTTAAGTCTTCGAGATGTGGCAAAATCGCAGACTTAGGTCAAATGGTTGGTGAGTTTTGTAGTGTGGGGTGTGTGTGATCGAATTCAACTGTACAGAATGAGAATATAACACCGCATCACTTAAGAGTCCAAGTATCCAAGCAGCTCACACCAGAATGTGACTTCTTAAGATCATAAGCTATGACAAGTTGCAACATCTTTGGATAAGTTTCCGAGATGTGGCAACATCGCGGACTTAGACAGCAAACTTTGGTTCACATCTCCGNAAGTACCTTAAGTCTTCGAGATGTGGCAACATCGCAGACTTAGGTCAAATGGTTGGTGAGTTTTGTAGTGTGGGGTGTGTGTGACCGAATTCAACTGTACAGAATGAGAATATAACGCCGCATGTGAATTCTCAGGTTCATAGGTTCGTCGAGTGTGGAGAATGTGACTTCTTAAGATCATAAGCTATGACAAGTTTCAACATCTTTGGATAAGTTTCCGAGATGTGGCAACATCGCGGACTTAGACAGCAAACTTTGGTTCACATCTCCGTGTAATGTAGCAACAATGTTGACTTGTATCGGTGGAAATACCTAGTGTAGTGTGAATTTAGCAACACTGCTGACTTAGGAGGATGATCGGTGGAAATACTTAGGGATGAGAATACTTGTGTTCATAGGCTCAGACAGGTTTAAACATGTTTTGATAAATTTGCGAGATGTGGCAACACCGCATGTGAATTCTCAGGTTAATAGGTTCGTCGAGTGTGGAGACTGTGACTTCTTAAGATCATAAGCTATGACAAGTTTCAACATGTTTGGATAAGTTTCTGAGATGTGGCAACGCCGCAGACTTTGGTCAATGCTTGCGGTGTTACTTGAGTTCTTAGGTGCGTGGTGTGTTGGTGTTGGTGAATGAGATGTGTTCATAGGTGACGACAGGTTTAAACATGTTTGAACTTAGGGCCTTCCATCCCAACTTAGGGTCTTAGGGTCTTAGGGTGAAAGTGTCTTAGGGTCTTAGGGTGTGTGTGTCTTAGGGTGAATGTGTCTTAGGGTGAATGTGCCTTAGGGTCTTAGGCAGGTTTAAACATGTTTGAACTTGATACTTAGGGTCTTCCATCCCAACATAGGGTCTTACGGTGAATGTGTCTTAGGGTGAAAGGGTCTTTTCTAAGAACAAAAATAGATTTTGGGTGAAAGGGTCTTAGGGTGAAAAAACTTAGGGTGAAAGGGTCTTAGGGCGAAAGGGTCTTAGGGCGAACAAAAATAGATTTTGGGTGAAAGGGTCTTAGGGTGAACAAAAATAGATTTTAGCCCCAGGGCTGACGCATTTATCATCACGTACTTACTACTCCCACAATCAAGAGGGAATGAGCAATTTTGGTCCGTATGCAAGAATAACCCAAACGAGGCAAAAAGCTTACAGGGTTTCAAACTTATTTGAATTAAGAAAGCATCACGTGAAATAGAAGACATAAATTTGGAACACGCTTACAAAATGCTTTAGAAAATCGGAAACATAGGTGTTCGACGGGTAATGTTTGACCTTCAATAGAAAATCAAAAACTTCATGTTAGTTTGTTGTTCTTTTAATTTAACTGACTTGCTACAACATCATAGTTAACGTTACTTTTAGTCTTATTATTTCTCACACATTATGTATATTCATATATAACTATTTTTATTGTTTGAACCAAATTGTTTTGAGATAAATTATAACGTGTCTCAACGATTTCAATTAAAATTTGTCTACGATGCTTCCAGGTGTATATGCTGCAGAAAACTGAAAACTTTTTTGCCTAAATATACACTAACTGATCAACTGATCAATTTGTTGGGAAACATTTTTCATTGCAATTATGGGCTGTGAGAATTGGACTTGGTTGATTACCATCATAAGGTCGTATTTCAATAAACACCCTATATAATTTGTAACTTTAGCTTTAGATAACGCTAAACAACGATTGGATTTATTGTCTTAAAATATTGTCTAATATTTGGTTAAATTTGACGGGCTAACGGTTTCAAATCTCCTATAGTAACTTGTTTGCTATCGATAGGTTTCCGTTATTTAATATCCAATTAATTTTAATCGAAACAGAATTACCGCTTTTGGCCCCATCTTTGGTAGAAATTTACTAACTTCATTAAATTCTTATTTGAAACCTTATGCAGTGAATACAAGGCGAAGACGAATACATTACAAATCCGTCCAAATCTAATTTCATTTGTGGAGAACGGAAGTCTCCTATGCTTACTCATATTAGGTGTTCCGTTTTTTGCCTTAGTTTTGCCTCCAAAACTCTTGTTTTGCAGTTTTGGCAAAAAGGATAACTCGACAACTCATTTGTTTCTCTTTTTTACTATCTACCCGATTTGAAATTTTTATTTAAATCGATGTACAAGATAAACAGATTTGGTGAGAATAATAATTATAGTTCTAAGCACTATGATGAGTAACGCCCGTTACTTTGCTTTCTCAGTTCGTTGTCTGACAAAAGTACAGTATGATTAGTGAATTCCATGTCAAGAAATCTTATTTCTATTAGCAACAATATTGAAATTGTTAGGAAATTCACAAATCATACTGCACTTTCTCCAGACAACGATCAGAGTAAACAAAGTATACAACGGGCGTAGCATCAAATTACAATTTGTCTGTCATTCCTTCGTTGAAGAAACACGTTTGATGAGTTTAGTTGCGCGCAAGTTAACTCTGTATTTTCGACATGTTTCTTTTTTACAATTTAATTTATTGTCTCATTTACACCACGGAATGAGAAATTGCGACTTAATAAATTCCCACGCAGTTGATTTGCTTGAGCAAAACTGCTAAAGTAATTTGAATTTGACTATGTCCATATTACGGCAAACGGATAGTTCGTAAGTCATATTCATGGGTTGTAGTGGTCTCCTCCAATTCTCACGAGTCTTAATTTTTGTAAGAAGGTGTTGGAAGAATATTTAGATATTATTAGAAATTAGAATTATGTACACTCATACTTATAATCTCAAGTTTTCAGNAGAATGACATGAACTCACAGAGCCATCTAGTTTCAATTCTGATCGCTTGTATAGCAGTAATTGTCATCGGAACTATAATCTGTGGAGCAGTTGTTTACACGCGAAGGAAGAAAATAAGAATAACTGTAGATGCCCACCCCATCCGTTCAGGCCCCGAACCAGAAGAAATTGGAATGTCAACTCGAGATTAAGGGAAAGTGTTGGAAGAATATTTAGATATTATTAGAAATTAGAATTATGTACACTCATACTTATAATCTCAAGTTTTCAGAAAAGTTATTTTCTTGTTCTTTCTTTAGAATGCTTGTGTTCAAAACTGGTTCAAACTAGTTAGGACTTAAAATCTTCCTTATTACTCTGAGTCATACGACCTCGTAACTAGAATGTATGTTTAAAATACTTCTGTGGCCTTAGAAGGGTCAATTCTAAAACCTATATAAATCTCATTTTTCAGCTTAATAAAGTTAGTCAAAAAGGCCGTTACTCTGCCCAATTTTTATTTTAATTGTCCACGATTCTGAGTTTAAATCTAACAGAAGGGAACAATCTGCCCTGTTTCTTGCTGAGCCTGGCGACACGGACTCCTCTTTAGAGGAACCCAGACAAGACATATGAAAATCAAATCCTCAAATTGAATGACTGATGGAAAGGGGATTTTACCTTGTCAGCAAGCGAAAAGGAGTACATTGGACCACGACCAAAGTAACAATCGAAATTCTCAACGGAAATAAAAGAAGTAAAAGTACAGACATGCAGAAAAGGTCAAAAGTGTTCGACGCAACCAAATTTTCAGATTTTTTTTAATTAAATACCAGTATTTTGTAGGTATTAATTTGCTAAATATTAAACAGTTTGGCAAATTTTCTAGTATCTCTAATGACTGTTGGCGTTAGTTAGGGAATGTAACATGTTTTTAAATGGAGGAAATATGATTTGCCGTGTCTAGGGAAAATTTACTTAACTAGGGAGAATAAAAAGGAATTTATCTATGAATAAAGTTAGCGCAGGTAAGGAGTAACGCCGCCCGTTTAGTCTTCATTCTGTCGGAATGGCGAAGCAGTGACCAAGAGTAACTTCTTTCCCGAAAATAAATATTTTCCTCTGACCCATGCAATCTAACACTTTCTTGGTTTGATATGTTCATAGTGTGAAGAGTTTCACTGATAGTGAGTAACACTCTCCGTCGTTAGCACAACGGATACACCTAATTCAAATTGTTTCTTTTTAAATCAATAGCTAAAAATTTCTAACAAACTAGGTTTCTCATTGACCTTGGAATGCTGATTCATTAGGTAAGGCTCATACCACTGGTGATGATCTGCTTAGAGAGTCAGAGTTTTATGAGTCTGGCTTGGCGGGAAAACGATTTACTAGGTCGGACCTAGTTAAGTCATTGACTCTTAATGCTGCTCGGTCATACATTCTTGGGTCCGAGTGACACCTTGGATGAAGGATAACATTACACTAGCACTGTTGGCATACTTAACGAAGATTCCCCCAAAACGATGTGTATTCCACAAACTCATCCGTGTATTTAAATATATTTGCAAGAATGCAAATGAGAAGAGTTTAACATCTCACAGTTTAACGAACAGAACACAAAATCAATCTCGCCCTTTTCAACTATATTTATAGAAGAATTGATAAATTAATTTGAAAGGTTTTTTCCATGCAAGATCAATAAGGGCAGTCTGCATTTGTTTTTATATCCATACGATCTGGTCCTTCTTGCCAAATCGAGAAAATTCCTGCTGAAGATGCCTCATGCTGTTAATTCTTTCAATCACAAGCTCTCCGCATTAGTGTTCTCCGTGACTCTTACTCTGACTCTCATGACTGACTCCCAGGGATTTTGGGAGTCGGGAGTCATTTGATGACTCTGACTCCAAGGGTTTTGGGAGTCAGAGTCAACTCTGGGAGTCGACTCCCAGACTTGGGAGTTATGACTCTTTTGAAACATGTGCACAAGGGCATATGGGAATATTTTTTTTACTTTTTTTATTATCACCAACTTTAATCACTTATCGCAAGGTTCCTTGACAAAAAGAAACTAAAAAATAAACTTTCATCAGGTTACAACATATGTCGTAAATTTTTAAAAATTACAAAACTTTTTCATGAATGTTGGTCGACATCCAGACCCAAGGTATGGCAATGGAGCTGCAAACAAAATTTACATGCAAATATTATTTCGATGGTTATTTTTACAAAGAAATATTAAAAAAAAAAGTTATAAATTATTTATTTAACCTGATGAAAGTGGCTAATTCAGTTTCTTGTTGTCAAGGAAACTTGACTAAACGTATGAAAAATTTTAGTTTCAGATTTTCCTACCCTATTTTCCATTTTTGTCGTATGTGGCTTCAGAGTCGAGAGTCATGACTCTGACTCAGAGTCGAACCCCAAAATTCAAGGAGTCCGAGTCATGACTCCCAGAGTCAATGACTCTGACTCCGGCCAAACTGGGAGTCATGCAGAACACTACTCCGCACTAACTTCCCCAAAATCAATATATTTGTGAGACGGAGATCCCGGCTGAGAGTAGAGTGCAAGTTCTCCTGGCTAGGAAACCCAGTGCATACCATTAGGGCTTATTGATTGATATGTTTTGCTTAGCATACAGCACCTAACAATGTATTGTACAGTGAAGTATGATAATGTCTGGCAGAGAAAGGAGGGTGGTTCTTTCACTTCGTTGCGGCGCTTATCCAAAGAACCCTTTTCTACTATGCGCGGGTTACCAACTGTTGTCGGTATTAACTTAATTAGGTTACCCAATGCGCTGCTACAGTTATGAATTTAACATTCCTTGGCTATTCATNTGCGCGGTTACCAACGGTTGTCGGTATTAACTTAATTAGGTTACCCAATGCGCTGCTACAGTTATGAATTTAACATTCCTTGGCTATTCATAACCAGTTCTTCGATAACAATCTAAATATCTAAAAGGTGGAATTAAAAGAGTAATCTTATATGTGAATGAAAATGAAAATATAATAGACGAAATAGGTGTAAGTACGGCGCTCAACTTTAATTTCAATTTTAAAGTTTTCCGTTTTCCACTTCAAGTGAAAGAACCACCCTCCTTTCTCTGCCAGACATTATCATACTCGACTGTATATCTTTATAGCATATTCAATAATTTCAGATAAAAATATGGATGTACACGCTGCTGCAAAGGCATTAGAAACGGTTAGTATACTTTATTTAAACTAAATAAGTTTGTAATATGTCGATATTTAAAAGTACAGACTATACGATGGCGTAAAGAGAACAATATAGACAACATATTACAGGATAAGGAATTAATTAAAATGATGAAATCTTATCCATCTACGGTTGGTAAGGCGGTGGACAAAACAGGACACCCGGGTAACTAAAGAATACCACTTAAATTTGCAAATGTGAATTGAATACACAAGGTGAAATGAAATTATGTTATAGCATTATTAAAATTAATTAATTCTGAAATGTGAGGTGGAATAATTCGCTAAGGTACATTATTTTAAAGCGAAATGCTGAGAAGGAGCTTCGAAATATTTTTGGCTTTTCATGTTAACGGTTACCATGACAAATTTGGGGTCAGACGTCAACACAAAATTTTCACCATTATCATCGCACGGTTAGATTCTTGCTCCATATTGATAAATAATCCCTAACAACAGCGGTTAAATCTCAAGCACACTTCAATTTTTATGCTGATTAGTACAATGATCAAATGAAACAACATTAGAGCCTACAATGCCCTCAATGCTTGAAACAACTGAATAGTGAGACAATGTTTTCATTACCGACTTAGTGACTGGTCAACGTACTTTAACCTGGAGTCTATACAATTTCTTTTCTTTAACTTTCTGTCTCACTCTAAGTTAATTTTTGTTTAATAAAACCAGTTTCCCAAACAATCCCTAAACATTCAGATTATGCTTCGACATGTATAATATTTTTGCAGAATGTTTACTTATTACTGCGGAACCGATGTTACTAAATTACGATGGGGAAATAAGTAGATTTTGTAAACAACTTCGGAAATAGCGCAAGATATCGAAACCCGAGTTCGATCACCTTCTCCTGACTCTAATAGTACTGAGTACATTTTCATATGCTTGAACTTGTTCGTTAGAAGCTCTAATGTAGTGGAATTCAATGCAAAGAAATTGAAGAGTGCTTTTGGCTAAATAATATTCTAACGAGGTATTGTTTACTGACATACTTTGCGATTAAGAATAAGTCAGAAATTTTTTTGTCAGTTTTTCTCTGATTTACTTAGCATGTAGAAAAAAGACAAGAAAAAATAAATTCTGTTCTAAATAACTTATTTTGAATAACTAAAGCATATCTAAGAAATAAAGACACTTAATTGTTTTTCTAAAAACAAAATGAAATACTCCATCCCTAAACCCAAAATTTGTTTCACCTGAAACGCTAATATATGGGCTTGTTTGATAATCCACTTAACCTCACTACGGAAGTGCTGCACCGTTAATTCCTGGCTGAAATGTACTTCGTTTTTGTAGTGTTGAATCACACGTCTTGAAAACCACTTTGTTTCCTTGCGTGTAATTTTTTAAATTGTAGCAATTGACTCCCACAATTTTTGTGACAAAACAACCATCCTAAGTTCTGTATAAAATTATTAGCTGCAATGGAAATTTACCGGCCCGCACGTCAGAAGCATCTCATAACCAAAGTGCCTTTACTTCTCAGACATGCTTCAAGTAGCAAAAATTCTCTTCGCTACTTTAGCACTAAGAAATCTATTTTCTTATATGACCTGAGGTTGATCATAATATACACTAGTTTAGAAAATCACCATTTGGCTTCAAAGTGGAAAATCATGGAAAATTATTCCACCTTCCTGTCCCAAGTTTTTGATATTAAAAAGCATATGCTACACTTCATTACACCCTGTAAGATATATATTAAAATTAGCTGAAATGTACCGATACTGTAAACCCCAAGTAGTAGTATTATGCTAATATTCAAACAGTGTCCCAAGGACTTGTTCAAGATTCCTATGATGTTCACTAATATTTAGGTTTTTACATTAGATAAAGTTAGATTAATTCCTTGACCTAATTGACTAAAACCTTGACTTAATTGGAACAATATAACTATAACAATTTAGTTATTTTGGTCAAAAATTATTTTATGTAAATCANATAGAAACCTTGACTTAATTGGAACAATATAACTATAACAATTTAGTTATTTTGGTCAAAAATTATTTTATGTAAATCATTTGTCATCTGTAAACTGTAAACATCATATCAAATTGTATCCGTAAAAGAGGCAATAAATTTTACGAACTTAACTTTATTTATGACGAAATAAAAACAGTATCATCCGATTTCTTCAGTTTTCAATAAAGTATCAGAATGAATATTCTATGAAGAATTGATTCCTAATATGATACAACATTCTTTAGCAATTAATTTTCTCAATTAAATGAAAAATTATTAATGTAATCATAATTCAATTACATTGCAAAAGCTGTAGCTTGTTTGCAAAACAATACGAATGAATTCTAGTAGAAGTGAAGCATAGTAAGGTAACATTTGCTTATACTGGTAGCAAATTTCACAAAAAGATTTTCGATATTATAAATATCAAATTAAAAATTTTGGACAGAATGAATCATTTTTATTCTAAAAATATCAACAATGTTTATCACGAAGGTAGTTATTAGTCTCTTAGTGATGAATTTTTAATAATAGCTTTATTAAATAAGACTAATCAATTAATTTAATCACAAGTTAGAATATCAAAGGAATTGTTCAGTTTTATTAAAATGCTTAATCTATGTATTATTTCATACGAATCAATGCCAATTCAATCCATAGTTTATTTCTGTGACGCTCAGCCAATAGCCTTAGTATTGGGCTAGTATTAGGAACCGTCCAACAATTCAAAATTTGAGTCCTGGGACCATGCAGCCATTCGAGATTAAGTGAATAACTGGGGGTTTATGGTATATATTTTCAATTGAAGTTCAATAGCTAATGCATCCACTTTTTTGACAGCCAGTGAAATGTCATATAGCAATTGGAACTTTAGAAAAGCTGTTCTAGCCGGAAAGCGGGACCAACTAATGCTTCTTATGACATCATCCTTTGAACGGATAACAACAATTGCACGGAAGATGGGAACTTACAAGTATATATCTCTGACTGACATGCAAGGGTACAATAAGAGAGACCATGGATGTCTTTTATGTAAGACTTTTTCTCAACATTACATCATATTAGCTAAACTAACTGCTTTCCAACAATATACGAAAGTGTTTCGACTAGTAAAAAATGCCGTCAAATTTCTCAATTTCTTTGTTCCATACAACTGCCAAACATAATAATTTTCTATTATTCCATTTACAGAATCCGTTATATATATACGTCGAACCTATTGAACCATTTTCAACTTAAAACTATGACACTGACTAAAAAGTATTATACATTGATGGGATTTTTAAAACAGCCAAAAGATACTTTTTACGTATGGTCTATATTAAAAAAAAATAATTTTTTTTAAATAACTACATTTGTCGATGAATATAAGATGACCACTTTGATGAAATTTTTTTGGGAATTATAACCAAAGTGTCTGCCATTCTGCCATGATAAATGCATAACAACCTAAAAACCACATCTTATAAATTCGATGTTATCATCAAACTTGCAATACAGAGGGTTCCATTAACAATGAGACAGGGTTACCCACCCTCAGCACTTTACCGCACTAACCAAAATAAGCACGTGAGTTGCATAAAACTGGCCAATGTTTTGTTCAATTCAGTGAAAACCAATCTTCAATCTTTTGAAAATAAATTTAAAATTAATTAATTTCAGCAATCAGAAATTTGAAATTAGATTTTAGAACAAGTTGGTGAATGAGGTTTTCATTGTAATGCTTTTCTTGCTGTTTTTTTATTATTATGGACTGACTGGTTTCCCATCACTTGTGGTAGGGTATGTCAACCAGGGTATCCCTGTTTCATTGTTAATGGAAACCTCTGTTTATTTGTCAACCACTGTGTGTCAAACTTGTGTTTTTGCAACAGGTAGATTATTTTCGCTTCAAATGATATTTTATGAAGGAATATTGAAAAGCAAAGATTTTTTATAAATCAGTTACTAGGATACAAGTGTTCAGTTATGAGTTGTTCAAAAACAAGTGTTTTGGATATAATTCTGAGATGCTATGCTGTTGTCATAGAAAATTACACACGTAGGTTGGAAAAACTTAGCTTTAAATAATTCAATTTCTTTTGAGCCTACGATTTGTAAGATGGAGGATCCTTTGAATGGTCCTATGTAGGTTCTGGTATCCTTTAACGACTTGTAAGAGACTTGTAGACGACTTGTAGTCGATTTGTAGACGACTTTGGTTAACGACTTGTAGTCGACTTGTCGACAACTTGTAGACGACTTGTAGATGACTTGTAGACGACTTGTAGACGGCTTGTAGACGGCTTGTAGACGACTTTGGTTAACGACTTGTAAACGACTTGTACATGACTTGTCGAAAACTTGTAGACGACTTGTAGTCGACTTGTAGACTACTTGTAGACGTCTTTTAGACGACTTGTAGACGACTTTGGTTAACGACTTGTAGTCGACATTGTAGACGACTTGTAGACAACTTGTAGACAACTTGTAAACGATTTGTAGACGACTTGTAGACAATTTGTAGACGATTTGTAGACGTCTTGTAGACGATTTGTAGACGACTTGTAGACGATTTGTAGACGTCTTGTAGACGATTTGTAGACGACTTTGGTTAAGGGAAGCATGAGTGGTTGTTAGGTGAAGACACCATAGGTCACCGTAGACCAACAATATATTTTAAAATTAATTATGAATTAAATTAAATTGAATAAATAAAACAAACATTCAAAATGGAGGAAGACAGCAGAGCTGTTTATTATGAAGTATTGAAAAGGTCTGAACGTTGTCCTCAGACAACGCTCATGCAGCTATATATCAAATATATATATATGAATAATAATAAATATATCTTCACCTAGGGAGGGTGGTTTTACTTTAACTTTTAGTAGAGAAAGGAAGGACGAGATGATGCGCTCTTGTTCCTGGTGTTGTTTCTTGAGATGAGGAAAACAGCAACACAGGAACGGGTTGGTGTGGGCGACGAAGAGGGAACTCAAGTTCCATCAGATTATAGTGGCATTTTGAAAAAGACTACTTTCCATTGTCGGTTTATTAAAAATGGATTGCAGCTAAGAAATTATAACTCTCTTATAAGAAAAGTTTGACGCAATTATAAGATAATAGGTTCTCCAGCAAAGACAAAGGGCAAAAAATGCCTTCTCATCGTTTCATAAATATATCCAGCACTGTTTGACTAATTTTTTGATTTAGGTATTCCAATCCTAGTAAATGCTACACTGACTTCTGAAACCCATTATCCAAACACTTTGTACAAGGTCATCGCCATTAACAGTAAGTATGATTCACTTATCATTAGATGAAGGTGCCTTAAGCTTTAACAAATAATGAGTAATATCTGTTTGTTTAATACAACAGATGTATCTATCATAGCAGCGTCTGTAAACCATGCACTAATTATGTTTTTGTTTTATCATAGCACCCAGAATCTACGCAAGTACGTAAAATCAAATTAGTTGTCAAAAGAAAGTTATCAAATTAATAGAATTATTTTTTATTTCAGCTGTTTTCGATCTTATTCGAGCATTAATGGGAGAAGGAACCAAAGCGGCCTCACATGTAATAAAAATTATAAGTTATGTTCTAAACAATATTTTCATTTATTGATTTGTTGTCATTCCATGGATTTAGTTTTTTGGATCCAATAAGAACGAGTGGCAGCCATTTCTACTGAATTTATTTTCAAAGGAGCAACTTCCAATGCAATTTGGCGGGACAAGGACTTCATGACATTTCCATCACATACTTCAATATCATATACTAATGTAATAAAAATAAATCTTTTACGCAAAGTTAACGGAATAATGTTTCTTGTTGTTGAGACCAAAATTATTGCTTAGTTATAATATTTAAGTTATAATTTCACCACTTCGACGGAAGCAACTTGGCCTATCAGCATTGAAAATTATTTATTTCTATAATCAGCAAGAGTTAAATGTCGCAAGATTATTGTTAATTATTGTAAATTTATCGACCTCTCCAAGGGAACTCGTTAATTTAATACAAGGTTTGGACAATCTGCTTCTCAATGTGGTGAATATGAAATGAATTTTTGATTATTGTTAATTGATTTCTTTTGAACACTAAATTAAGAAATATTGAAATCTGAGTGGACAATTATTTTATCGGAGTGGCTTAATTATTTCTTCAAAACTTGTAACGACATTCGCTTCTTTGCACGAAATTTTTAATAAATAGCTTTCAAGATCTTGCTTGTTCTAAGGTAACTGAAAGGTATACAATAACATTAAAAAGATTTCGTAAAAGTGAGTATGACGTTAACGGTAACGGATAACAGATGAGCTTACGTACATATTCCTTCCCTTTAACTTAGTTCCCGTTACCCTGCGTCTAACATTAATTTCATGCTCACTTTTGCAATATCTTTCTGTTAACATGATTGACTTGTAGATATTTGATATACACAAGTATTTAACGCATAAAATTCATGCCAACATGAATTCAAATAGCCATAGTCTTACTTTAAGGAAAAATAAAGATTGAGAAATTTCAGATTTGGTTTCTTTAAAAAATTTTTTCCCCAATAAACATTTAGGTTTTAAGCTAGGTAATAGTTAAGTGTGTTTGTTTATTAAAGTTGGATAGTCTAACAGCTAATTTCAAGCTTGCAATCTTCAATGAAAGGATTAAGGAACCATTTCCATGCACTTACTCAAAGTCCATTACTAATTCAAGTTATTCCAAGTTCCAACTTAGACCCTGCTTTTGAAGCTGGAAACTAAATTCCTGTAACAGACATTGTTGATGTCGATGATGTTTCAACGCAATGGTTGTAAGACGGAATCAGAAAAAAAATTTTATTTCTGGGACCTACAAAAGGTCGTCGCACTTAATAAAACCACCTTAAGAATGAAATTTTTACAATTCAACTAAGCGCTATTTTTTATAATTTTTTAAATCTTGGAGGGATTGTTATTTACTTGAATTAAAAGCAATTATTCAGTTTTACTTACTATAAAAATTCCAAAAAAAATTGGATTTGAAGTAGAAGTGCTTGTCAGAATCCTTTCAAATGGAAGTGTGTCACAAAAGGTCATTGTAGGAAAAATTGAAAAGGTCAGTGTTCTCCATTTCAAAGTCATTGGTGCCAAATACAATCAATTGGCTTGGAAATCGTAGAAATCACAAGTTGGTTGGATTCCATTCCCCGAAAAAATCAAATCCAATCATATCCAAAATCATAATTCTGAAAAGTTTGAAGCTAAGTCCATGGTTGTTGGAACAATGACGTGTCGTGGAGTTCTTCCATTGGTAAAAATGCCACCAAAGGTAAAAGTAAATTCAGACTATTACATATGAGATGTTTTCAAACCACTTTCTGTCCTAAATTTGTACCACGGTGAGGAAGATAAAGTTTTCATTCACCATGACGCCGCCTCATCGCATTCTTTAAATAAAACCGCTGAATATGCTGCAGATTTGAAAGCAAGGACAGGTATGACCATTATACAAAAGTCGGATATCCCTGATCAAGGTGTCAAGAGCTCTGACACCAGTCCAATGCATTTGGATTTTTCGGTTTTGGTGTTCTGTAACAAGGTCTTCACAATAGAAAAGCAAAAACTTTGATCGGGGTTTGAAAAGTCCTTCAAGATGAATGGAATGGAATCACCGTTGAAACCTTGAAAAAGATGTTTGATAGCTAGAAATAGAGGTTGTGACTTGTTGACAAGATGGGTGGAAGTCACTTTGAGCAAACTAAAAAAATTCATCGTCACAAAATTCACTTCTAAATTTTGGTTAGTAGAGTGGCTTTATTAAGTGCGATAACCTTTAGTATTTTCTCAGTCTGCATGCGATTTGAATCTTGTCGACAAAAAACCGTACCACGTCAAATCATGCCAATTACTAGATCAAGTGGCAAGTAGCGCCGTAGTTTCTAATTAATGTGCCTACAAACATCTAGTAGGTCTAACCTTTATACACTTATTAATGTTGTTAGAGTATTTGCCTCGTAGAATTTGCCAGAGATGCAAACCACCGCTGCATAACAGAACGTTGGTGTAATTAGCGCCTTAGGGAATCAATATTACATCTGGGATTTGAGACCCAATTACTTACTAATAGCTCGTTTACACTAAGCAAGGGCAACTCAACATTTCCTAGCTCTTCACAAAGAGTTATTCAGATTTATTCGGACAGTAGAAAAGGAGCCATAACTATACGTATTTTTAGCCTCAACTTCGCAAATATTTATGCGCTAACCACAGCAAACTGCTTAGCTCGAGTTTGTACTATATACTCTCTAAATTTGCCTGGTTTGTAAAGATTAAACTTTATCGCTTAAAATTTTATACCTAAATAACAATGAATATTTATGAAGTTCAATTACATATCGCTGTTAGAGCGTTCATGAATTTAATCAAGGTGTGAGTGAAATACTTATCTAATGTTCAACTTCTTCTACGTTCAGCTTTCCTTGTTACCCAAGAAAGAATATAACAAGAATATATATAATATATTGGTTAATTTTAATAAATGACGTACTACTAATCTTTATATAACCATTATAAAATCAATAATGTTTATCAGTACTAATTATTTGCCAAAATAAACCTGTAATTTGATCATGTAAGAAACTATATTCAAACAAACTTCAATGCAACGCGAAGCACTTGACGAAAAATGTTGAATTTATAAAGCGATTTGACGACACAAATTTCAACTGCCCAATCATAGCCGGCAAAAAACTATTCCTACCTATTTTTAATACGTGTGTGCAGAATATTTTTATATTGTTTGAATAACTAATTTTTCACAGCAAGACTTCTAGAAATTGGGGAAATTAGTGATTAATGTTGCACTTCCTCTTGACAGCGTATAATGAAGTTAAAAGAGGAGTTATGAAATCCCAGAGGAAAAAAAAATTAATCCTAGTCTTAGACTGATCAAATTTTCATAAAACATACAAAGTAAAACACTTTCAGCGATTCAACGGTTAAAAAAGACTATTTACTTGAAAGGTTAATATGCTTATAAATAGAGGTGTTGCGGATAGTATATCCGGCAGGCTTGCAGGATATCGGATATCCGTCGCTTTTTGATTGCCGGATATCAGGTATTCGGCGTGGATATCCGACATGGATATCAGGCATGCTTGCTTGATAAAGCTAGTATTGCACATAATTTTTATTAAAACAAGATGAGTTTTGACTCATTTCACGCGAACGTGCAGGGGTCAATTTTTAAACTCTAATACATTTAATATATACTCCAATATAATAAATCTAAAAAAAATTATTGATTAATTTTTTAGAATTTCAGAAAAAATTGTCTAGAAACTATCCGCGCGGATACCTATAAGTATCCGGTATCCGGCGAATAGTCTATTCGGCAGAGTTTTAGGCGCCAGATATCCGGTTGACGGATATCCGCAACACATCTACTTACAAAGTTTGTTTATTTTGCAGCACAATCTTTGAAATACACTATTTCATTATACACTATTCCTAACTTTCAACAATCGGCTTCGTTAGTTTTTTTTTTCAAATTATTTCGTTAAAATTTAAGGTGTTTATCAAAAATAAAAACATATTTTTAATTTTTTATATAAGTATTTTATCAGAATTTTATGAATTTTTAAGTAAGTTAATGGTTTTTTATATTTGTCCGCTTTTGGCTGGTTATTGACACTAAACATCATATTTTGTGAATTTACGCTACACTTCAACTGATACATATTGACAACTCAGAATTCAAAATTTAGTTTTAAATTCAATCAATAAACAGCAGGGGTGAAATGTAGGTAAAATTTCCGTCGATTTGTAAGCAAACGCGCAATAGGCTTGAGTTGGTCAAAGTTTCACTAATAAGTTGCGGCATAGAGAAAAATCCGGCAATTATTCGGGCATCTGGGTATTCTGGTTCCTGGGGATTTGGCATATGTAAAATGGGTGAGGTTTCTATTTCCTCAGATAAAATGCGGGTCTAGCTGTCAATGACAGTTTTGTGAACTGTTGACAGTAAATATTTTGTGCGAATTTTAGAATAAGTGTGCAACTAATTACATTTTATCAGTTGTCGATAATTGAACCGGAAGTATTTGAACCAGACACTTCTGATTCCCAGATGTCCAAATTTACTAAATTTAAGTGAAAATTTTCATCGTATTCGTTCAGCTGTAGACATTTTATTGACTTTCTCTCTTCCGTTTTTGTTCTATTTTATGATGTATAACGTGTAATTTATTCCTCTATTAAGGTCAGAATCGGGCCTATTCTTAATGTATACTTTATTTACGCTATATTTTCATGTTTTCATTGGAGCATTTCAACCAGCCTAGGGTGGCCCGACGACACATTTTCCTATTGTGTTGTTCGGGCTAAACAGTGTGCTATGGTTACTGGTCTTGGATCGGTGCCATTCCTTGAGCTAGACTAACAATCTAGCACTGGTACAAGAGCTGTTTCTGTTGGTTTTTCAGTCCTTAAGCACTTTGACAAGGAATGGAGCCAGACTGCCTGTATCTTTCGTGATTAGGAGTCGGGCGCCATGCCATGATATGCAAAGATGCCGATAAGGTTTTCCAATAGAGTAAGACAAATTTCAATAGCTCACCCCCTTTCATGTAAAGTAGGTAAAGTATGCGTAGTAGTAGATCCACGCTACCAGACGCCTGAAAAGGTTGTGTACACGTGCACGTAAAAAGAGCGGTGCCTGGTTCGAGGCAGCAGAAATACCGAAAAGCAAGTCTGCGGGATTTCCAGATAAAGTTCCTATCGTCTTGATTGGGCGAAAACCAATAAGTCGAATAAACTTAAAAAAAAAAAATAGAGCATTTCCTCTTTCATATGAAATCAAAAATTTCCTAGGTTTGGTAAGGTGATACCTTGGGGAAGTGAGGTATTGTATGTTGCCAATTCCTAGGATGCCGAAGCCCTAAGTTAGATTTCCTAGCGCAGATTTCATAATATATTCTTTGTGAGCCCTCGTCCGAGCAGAATTCTAAAGTAAAACGCCAAACTGACTACGAGCTGTAAAATGTAGCTAACAATAGCCAACCATTTCTTTTTATGAAGTAATAATTTCTAAGTGCTTCTGTAAAATTTGTTAATAATCTATATTGTCAAAATAGTGTAATTGGATAAGAGTGGAGAAATTGAGTATCCCTTGTGAAGCAACAGGAATATGGTTTATGTAACTGGAAATAAATTACAAGGAAAAATCAGATAAAAATTCGGTGTTGCAAAAATAGTCGTGGGAAAAATAAGGAAAAATGCATATTGCCAAACGTCTCAGCAACCCACTTAAATTTTATTGAAGTTTGCAAGTATTCCAAAATATATACTATTTCTACATCTATAAAATATCTACACTAAAAGTTAAAAAATACGAATTGTCGCAATTTTTGCGAAGTTAAGTATTAAGACAGGAAGATTTACCATGCCTCTTTTAGTACCCCGCAGTCTTAAAGCACCCGGTTCTATCTTTACAGATGAAGGAGTAGTGCCCTGCCTCCAAAAGTACCCTATAAAAAAGCATTCAATTAAATAAATTGTTTTAAAGACGAAAGACTCTTTCAGTAACTTATTATTTTTTCTGTACAATTTTCTATAAAAAATTTAACTTCTATTAATCAAATGAATTTAATAAATAAATAATAATAATAATAAATTAATAATAAATGGATGTTGAAGATGAGTTTTAAAAATAGTACCCATATGTATTATAAGAGGAAATAAGGTATAAATTTTTTACAACTTCCAGTTTTCCAAATGTGCAAAAAAAATTTATACCGAAAGGTGTCAATTCACTGTTGAAATGAAATGACTACTCTATAAGGAAATATATCTTTACTTTAAATCTTTTCCAATTTGCTTCTGATTTTGCCTTCCTCTAATTCTGATTTGATTCTGACTTTGCCTTCGTCTGATTCTGATTTGCCTCCTCCTCCAACATTAAAAGTTCATAATTGTGTAGAAAATCGTCTTGTGTACATTATTAAAAAATAGATAATCCTCGGAAACAACATTTTTCATGTTTAAACTTGTGTCACCTGATTTTCCAATTCTTGGAATTCATGATTCAAATAAGGTTGAACTTGTGTGCTATTAAGTATCACTTTTAAGTTTGAGATAGATATTTATGCCTAAACTAAAGCGAAAATATTAGTTATCATGTTATTTGTTTCCAACTTTGAGAGGTCCATGTGTACTTGTCCCATTGTTTTAAAAGAAGTTACTATTTTCGGAAGAAATTGTGATTTTTTCCCAATCCCTTCCTCTTTTGCTACTTTAGAGTGGGAAATTTAACGGAATTTTTAGCGGGCTGGCATTGGATATCCCTCCAATCCAATCTTATACAGTGCGCGAGATTAACTACTGCCCGGAGTTACTCACACTACTCTTACCATTTTACCTGGGCACCCAAGTCAACATTGTCGGCTCACCAATAAACAAAATTCCAAGAAATCACGGACTCGTTGGGGTACTGGTTTTGATATTTTATGAAAATAAGTCTAAGATTTACTGGAATCTCGATGACACTCCCAGAAATAAAAGCGAATCTCGGAAATTAAAATTTTTAAACAGCTTAGAAACCAAAACAACAACAGCCAAACTTCGGCACAATTAACTCCCTTCATCTTAATTAGGTTTACTAATTGTGAGCGCAGTTTATGCCTACCTTCCCACTAATTTCTAATTTTCAAATTTGATTTATTGCATCGATTTTTATGCACTGAGTTTTCATTTCCTTTAAGACAATTTCACACAATGCGGATATGGATGCCCAGATAAAATGGTAACGCCCGTTGTAGGCGTAACTTTATTCAAACTCTCCAGTCAATCTTCGCGTTGCCATAACGTCAACCGTCACTCTTAGCGCATTTAGAGGTTGTTTGATCACAACGCAGAGTTATTTTCACGCTAACCTAATTGTTAAAGTTTTCTTCAGACGAGCTCTAAATTATTCTTGCGCTGTCGTAAAGTTGGTTGGCTATCAACTTTGTTTAAGTTAAGGTACATTTATAGTCTACGGAAACTGGAAACGTTACGGAAAGCTAGGCTTTCCGTAAAAGTTTCCGTTCAGTGTGGTGCATTTATAGTTCACGGATATAACTCCNAGTTTTCTTCAGACGAGCTCTAAATTATTCTTGCGCTGTCGTAAAGTTGGTTGGCTATCAACTTTGTTTAAGTAAATCCGTTAAGTATAACCGACGAAGAGTTTCAATAAAGTTACCTTTAGTGATTGAAGTGTATTTAGTATTACATGTTTCTTTGAAATTCCCTACCGGTCATAACATGTTGACTTTTATCAGAGAGTAAGATTTAGTGCGGAATAATTAACTTAAGGTACATTTATAGTCTACGGAAACTGGAACCGTTACGGAAAGCTAGGCTTTCCGTAAAAGTTTCCGTTCAGTGTGGTGCATTTATAGTTCACGGATATAACTCCGTCCCGTTTTCTCTCCACCACGGAACGGAAAAAAAGGCTTACGGAAAAATAGAACTGAGTTCTATTATTCCGTGTGACGATCCGTCAAATCTCATTTTGACAGTAAACATTCATACAAGAGTTTGGCGGGAATACTTCAATTTTAAATTTTACAATAAGGATCTATTTTGATTACTTAATCACGTGACTTTTTTTCGAAATGAGAGTATAAATTAATCCACGTTTTTGAATCCGTTTAATTTCCGTAGACTCCATCCTGAAATCAATCCGTGAAATTTTCCGGCAGCTTTTCCGGGACGGATCGCATTTCCGTAGACTATAAATATACCTTTAGAGAAAGTGACGGAGGAAGTGAGGCGTTACGGCAACTGTAAATTGATTCTCTAAAGTGAAATATCANCAATCCGTGAAATTTTCCGGCAGCTTTTCCGGGACGGATCGCATTTCCGTAGACTATAAATGTACCTTTAGAGAAAGTGACGGAGGAAGTGAGGCGTTACGGCAACTGTAAATTGATTCTCTAAAGTGAAATATCANAGAAAGTGACGGAGGAAGTGAGGCGTTACGGCAACTGTAAATTGATTCTCTAAAGTGAAATATCACTCGACTCTTCACCCGAGCAACCGTAGAGTTACAGTGACGTAAGGTATAAATTGAAATTTTAAACATCCGTGGAATAATCATTCGAAGGAAGGACACCTTATAGTTACGTGTACAGCGAGCGTAAGAGTAGGGTACTGTGGGTATCCGCGTGCAGTCGTTAATCTCACGCACTGTATGTAATTTTGGTGATTATTCATGTTTCTACTTGTCTGGTTTATTCATCTGGAGTTTGTGACGAGTGTACGGTTGTGCGTAAAGTCCAATTGAGAATTTAAGAATATTTTTTTTTCGGCCGCAAAATCCGTTACGTTATGTTCGAGTTGTAAGTATCTGCACTGGCGTCTAACGGCAGTGCAGAATGTTCTTTCTTGATCCGACCTTTCGAAAGCCTACTTCATTTTCATTTCAAGGTGGAAATTCGAAAACCATTTTGATACCCCGGGAATGCGATGGGTGGTTGCGCATTAACGTCGCTCCGCTTCTACTAAGGCGTTTCCAAAAATTATGTCGTGAGAATTATCCGAATTATCCTGAAGCGAAGTTTGGAATTGGAAAACTTACTTATATTCTTTTCTGGAGTTATTTCGCCAATGTTCTTGACTGTTGGGTATGACTCTCCAGTAATCAACTCAAGCCTGTCGGATTTATTGCTGATTTCATCTAGTTCTAGTTTTAATTAAGTTGGCAAACAACTATCAATTCTGAAATCATTTTGTTGAAGTCGGAAGAAAAGCAAAAGAATACAAACATGTTAACTCCAAGTTTTGGTTATCTGTGTAAATAATTTAACCTTGAATCTTGAAACAAGTCATGTGCATAGATTCTGATAATTTCAAGTTTTCGACATCTCTTAAACTACACTTGTAGTCTGTAGTTCGTAACATCACTGGTAACATAATTATAAAAATGCTGTCTTGCTTTTTATTATACAGCGTTTACGTTGTACTTCTTGGGACAAAATTAGATAAATCCATTGAAATTAATGCTGCTTACATTGGTAGTGACCAGAAATATACATCTGAAGAGAAATTGGCTCTTGATAAGGTAAACTAGTTGAATTCGTTTATAAACATGACAACTCAACTCGATATGTAAGTTTCTGATTATGTCGTATAGGATGTGTTGACTTTGTATTTCTAAAACTCAGTCGTTTGAATCAGATTGGAGACTAAATCTGTCTTAAGTACAATCCAAATAATCCTACCGATTTTGTATCCAGTTTAGGATTAAATAATTTCTGTATATATGATATAATCCGCAACGGTTAACAAAACTTTTCATAGAATACAAAACTAGTTGCACATTACACATTACAAAATAGTTAGAGTTAATAAATATTTTTAAGAACGGAATATGATAGTGTTATTTGGTGACAGATAAAAGTATTTTTACCAAATGAACAATGCGTGCATGTACCAAAGTAAAATACTTGCTACCATTTTACATTCATGTTACTCTACCACGTCGTGTGTAGATGAGTAGATAGAATTCTACAATTTTGTTTATACTTAAATTCAAATCTAGTTTAGTTTTATTACTGACATTGCCATTATGTGAGAAAAAAAAATGTTTTTTGGGTATCTTTTTCCTTTACCACTAAGGCCAGTAAAATAAGAAAAAAAAAATTCTTTTACTTGTTTAGTTTTGTCTTTAACAGAAATCATAAGTCAGGTGTTAGTATCTTGTGAATTCCTTTTTTCTCGTTGGGAATGACCGTATGAATTTATACTGTCAAAATAGCTTGCAAGAATAACGTGCGATTTTATATTTTGATTTTAAAATAGTCTCAGAATATGTAATAAATTTTTTGGCCGTCATTGTCCATATTCTCCCTGAAGTTCACTAGTAATAATGAATCTTTGGTCTAGAAACTAAAAAAAATTTTGAAAGCATTAAGATTATTTTAAGTTTATATTAATTAGTTCATGTTGATTCTGCAACTTTTACTCATCATCCTTACATTGCTCCACCACTCACAGAGACCTGTTAAGATACATATGCACACTAATATCTGAGGATATTTAGCCTGCACTACCTGTACAATGCATAGTTACGGATAAAAATCGCAATGTTCAATTCTATATGAACACAGTATTGAATGTTCTCGTCTTTAGTGAATATGGGTGACTTTGAACTACTACCATGAATTGTTTAGAAATATTAACACTATTAACAACTGGCTTCACCCAATTTACTTGTTTCTGGGATCGTTTGCTTACACTAGTGAGATAAAATTTTTTTTAATAATGAAATTTGTTTTGATGACATTTAATAAACAGGTAAAAAATTTTTTTTATGAGTAGGTTAACTTTGGACGATTAAATTTTATTAGAATTAGATTAATTCAAACTCAATATGCTCGATACAACCTTAGAAAATTGTGACTTTAACAAAAACAATACATTAATACTTGCATAAGGGTAGTTAGTCATATCCCTACTTAAAATTATATGAATAATACAAAAACAATATTATTATAGATTGGCTTCGATTACCACGAAACAAATTATCTGGTCCGTGCAAGCAGATATGGAATTTGTGTATAACTGGCAATGGTAACCCAAACTCTCTGGAAAGCGTACACTTTTTTTTGGTCGCAGTACACGAATCACATGCTTTTAACCACGGTTAAACCAAACACCAAATATTTGGAAATTCTCAGTGAAACTTGAACTCTTTCCCTAATTTAATAAAATACTCTTTTGATTGAATATATTGAAACGTTGAAACAGGACATAGAATAAGACAAAAATTATTTCAGTTGTTTTTGTCTCCGCAACATTTTACTAATAGGAATTATTTGTACGTTCCATCGTTTCCTTCTCTTTGACCTTTTAGGTTAAAGGAAACGATGGATCCAATTGAATAAATAACAATTAATACTTCTCAGGAGGGAACTTTATTAGTCCTTCCGAGTCAAGAGATAGAAACAGACTGGCCAAAGAGTAATCCCCTTGGCCAAAAATAATATTCATAATATTTATATTTATATTATAATTGTGACTCCAGTCGCTACATATTTTATGCTTCGGGTCAAAAAAAATTTACTCTGTATGTTGCTTGTTAAACTTCACATTAGCCAAAACTTGTCTACGACAAGCCAATTATTGCCATGCGTCACGGTTCAAATTCACTGCTAACATTTTTTCTCCAACAATTAAGTTCATGCTGGCTCAATATGTATTTATTAAATTTGTATATGTGAAATTCTAGTTCCGTGAGATGGTGTCAAGTTTCTCGTATTTGGACTACCAAAGTGAGAATGGATACTTGATAAACTGGCTGAAACGTGAGTTTTAATTTTATCTACTTTAGGTAGACAAAGAAAATAATGAGTAACGAAATAAATTTAAAAGATAAAATAAGTTAGACAGGTTGCTAATTTTACCCTCCATTCAATATTAATTTAAAGATGAACTCTTGTAGTTAGAAAAATAAATCACTAATTCTTTTAAAAATCGTTTTCTGAAAATATGTCGCGTTACCTGTATGAGGCCTTCGCCACAACTGTAGTTCAATACTATGAAAATTATGCTAGAACGACTATGAAAATCACGTCTCAATGGCCCAATTCCCGCAATTACATAGAACGCTTCATAGTACTGTTAGACTATGAAACTATGAGATTAATACAACTATGAAAAGTGACTCATTTTGGATGTCTCTGATTGGTTGAAAAAACNACTCAGAGGCATGTATAAATGTCATAGTCCCTCAATTCAATCCTCTCCACTCAAACTCAAGACAAACAAATTCTGTTTGAGAGGAGTTGTGGGGATGGGAACAGATTTTCTCAACTGTGTAGTGACTTTATGAACACAGGCTAGTTGTCCCCTTGATAATCTTCCTTACACATTTCGGTTAGGAATAGACAGCTGTTAATTCTATCACAACTTTTCTATCATTTTCGTTCCCGTAAATTTTCTATAATCTCAAAGTACTATGAGCCTTAATACTATCAGGCGCTCTATACAATTACGGGAATTGGGCCAATATTTTGTTTCCGAGGGTTTGCAAAAGTAATATACTTATCGAATTCTGCCAAAATTTGGGAAATACGACAATGTAAAATATAACCCATTACCGGGTCATTAAATAGTGGAAATATCACCGAAATCGGTTAGGAAAGCTGAGAAAGCTTTCATAAGCGAGCCTAAAACTTCCGTGCAAAAAAGGGCGCAGACGCTGGAAACGGACAAGTCTACTGTATCCCAGATCAAAGTCCAAAAGTTGGGAATCATAGGTTGTACGAAGAAAGCTTTTCCATGGTGTGTGAAGAATAAGGAAGTGCGTCTTAAAACCAAATTGCACAGAATATACAAAATTAGGCTGAAGATATTTCTTGTCATTGATGACAAACAATAGGACACTTTCGACCCAAGTTAAGTACCAGTAATGCGGTTTCCAAAATCCACCAATCAGACATGGATATGTACATAAATTGAAACAAATCAAGAAATTTCCGGAGAAATTTTTTATTTGGCAAGCGATTGATTAAATTGACTTGGAAATAAAATGACTTGGAATATGTCAGAGCTATAATTTTCAGAAGGCACCATGACGACAAAAATCCACCTGAAGAGGCATTTTAAATCTATTTAAAATTAAATGATTTCAGATAAAAATATGGATCTACAGGCTGCTGCAAAGGCATTCAAAGCCGTAAGCAAATCTTACTTAAACTAAAAAGTATGTAATGTATCAATGTTTAAAACTCCAGAGTATGCAATGGCGTAAAGAGAACGATATAGACAACATATTACAGGATAAGGAATTAATCAAAATGAAAAAAAGCTATCCATCTACATTTGGTAAGGCTGTGGACAAGAAAGGACATCCGGGTAATTATAAAATACCACTTACAAATGTGAATACACAAGGTGAAATGAAAATTGTTATAGCGATTTGAAATTCAATAATTCGGCACAGTGAGATGCAGTATTTGCCAACGGTAAATTTTTTAAAGCAGAATTGCTAGAAGTATCTCTGAGAAATTGAGGTCAAAAGTCAACACAAAATTTTCAATATTAAGTTGGCACGGGAGATTCTTCGTCGAGTTTGATAAACAATCCCTAGCAACGAATTTCTTAAGACGCAACCGCACTTCAATTTCTAAACTAGTTATTACAATAACCAAATCACCATTAGAACCTACAATGTCTTCGAAGCTCGAAGGTTGAAACATATTGAACAGTGAGACAATCTCATCATCATACAGTTCAAACATCATACTGGTCAAAAAACTTTGATCTGGAATCAGTCCAATTTCTTTCCCTTAATTTTTTCTCTAAATTTGTGTACTGTTTATTTTACAGAAAATTAGGTCATTGCTGCTGAATAGCTGTTACTCAAAAACGATTTTGTTAAAAATTTCAGAAACTGCTGTGTATTTCTAAACCTGAGTTCGATCACCTTTCCCTGACTCTATAATAACTTTTTCATCTGCTTGAACTTTTACATTTGAACTAATGTAGTGCAATTGTAAACATGAATTCAATTGTGATTTTGGTCAAATTTTTGTTGCAAAGTATTGTTTACTAAAATGGAGCAAAACCTCCTATGCTACTTTAGAGCTAAAAAATTCATTTTTACATTTGAACTCAGATTGTCTACAGTATTTACTAGCCTTAAGAATCCCCAAAATTAAGGAAGCACTTGGTTTTAAAGTGGTAAATTACTCAAATACTCCACCTTCCTGTCTCTAGTTATTGATAATAAAAATCGTATTTTACGTTTCATTACGCCTTGTAAGATATAATATTAAAATTGGCAGGAATGACTCAATACCGTAAAACCCAACAGTAGCACTACGCCACCATTCAAATTCAGTGTCGCAAGCCCATGCTGAAGGTTCAAATGATATTCACTGGTTCTTAGGCTTTTAGATTAGATTAATTTAGATTAATTTCTTAAACAAGTTTAGCGTATTTGGGATATTATGGCTATAAACAATTTTGCAATTTTGCTCAAAAATAATTTCATTTAAATCAAATATCAAATTATGCGTCTAAGTGTAAAGATAATATCAATTCATTTCCCTGAAAGTGGTAATAAATTTCACTTATTTCATTAAATTCATTTAATTTTATTTAGAGCAAAATAAAGAATAGCATCATCCGATTTCTTCAGTTTTCCAAAGAAGTGTCAGAATGAAAATTCTCGGAAGAACTGGTTATAAATATGTTACAAAATTTTCCAGTATTTAATTTTCAGAATTAAATGAAATTTTAAGGATGTCATCATAATTCAACTGAATTGCAAAAGAAGTAGCGTCTTTGCATGATAACAAAATATATCAGTAAATGTTAGAAGAATTCAAGCAGAGTGTGGCAACATTTGTTTATACAGCTAGCAAATTAAACAAATAGATTTCCAATATCTTAAATTTCAAATTAAGAATTGTGGAAACAATCAACAATTTTTAATTCAAAAATACATCAACAGCGTTTATCATAAAGGTAGGATGTAGTCTCTTACTGAAGAAATATTAATAGTAGCTTTATTAAATAAAATTTATCAAATAATTTAATCACAAGTTAGAATAATTCTTCAGTTTTATGAAAATGTTTTCTGTGTATTGTTGCATACGAATATCTGGAGTTCACTCCACATTTAACTCCTGTGACACTCAGACAATAACCGTTGTATTCTGTTAGTATTAGTACTAGCCACTATTCAACATTTGAGTCCAGAGAGCATGCTTCTATTTGAGATTATCATAGTAAACGGGTTTTTACGGTATAAACTCAATTCCAGTTCGATAGCTAATTATCCATTTCGTTGCGCAGCCAGTGAAATGTCATATAGCAGTTGGAACTTTAGAAGAGCTGTTCTAGCAGGTAAGCGTGACCAAGTGATACGTCTTATGATATCAGCCTATGAACAGATGACAACAATTGCACGGGAGATGGGGACTTACAAATATGTATCTCTGACTGACATGCAAGGGTACAATAAGAGAGACCATGGGTGCCTTTTATGTAAGACTTTTTATAAATATTTTATTTTAGTATCCATAAGTTTCTACCAACATGATGAGAAAGTGCTTCGACAAAAAATTGTGTCAAATCCGTCAATTTCTACGTTCCATAAAGTTGTCAAACATAATAATTTCATATTATTCCATGTGTAGAATCCATTAAATCTAAATTAATTGCGGCGAAGCTTTTCGACCAATTTGAACTCAAAATTCAATGACGCCGACTAAACATTATTACAGTGTATGATATTAAAACGCAGCAAAAAGTTAATTTTGACTAATGCTCAGTCTTAGACAAAATTTTTTTTATAAATAACTACATTAGTCTTCGGATATAAGACCACCATTTGTGCAGCGATTATTTTGGGTATTAAGCACCATGGTCTTATAATTCTATCATTTTGTCATACTAAATACATTACGTTTGTTCAACACAACATCTAATTACCGTCTTATCACCAATATGATCTTATATCCGCCGATACATTTTTACAACAAATAAATTATTTAACGTTATTCAAATGAACTTTTATGAAAGAATATTGGAAAGTAATTTTTTTTACAAATCAGATCAATAGGATCAAAGCGTCAAAAGTTTTAAATTGTTCAAAAACAAGTTTTTCGTATCTAATTTTGCAACGCTCCGCAATAATCAAGGAAAATTACAGGCATAAGTTAGAAAAACTTGAGTTGAAATAACTCAATCGCTATTGCCTTTTGATCATAGTGACCTTTTTGAAAACGCCTCTCTAGTTTTTATTGTATTTTTATTAACAAAGACATCGTTTGCATCTAAACATTTACTTTCTTTAAGAAATGTTGCATGTAATTAATGAACAATTGTTTCTCCAACAAAGGCTGTAGGTAAAAAGTGTCTTCTCACCGTTTCATAAATTTGTCCAGCACTGTATAACTCACTTTTGGGTTTAGGTATTCCAATTCTAGTAAATGCTACAATGACTTTTGAAAACAATTATCCAAACAGCATGTCCAAGATCATCGCCATTAACAGTAAGTAAGATGCGGTTTTCACCATATAAAAGTGCCCTAACCTTTAACAAATTATGGGTGATATCTGCTTTATTTAATTCAACTGTAATATCTTCCATATCTGCACTTGTAAACCATGCACTAATTATGCTTTTGTTTCATTATAGCTCCTCGACTCTACGGATGTACGTAAAATCAAAGACACAACTAGTATGAATGATTTGTCAAAAGAAAGTTGTCAAATTAATTGCATTTTTATTTATTTAAGCTGTTTTCGATCTGCTTCGAACATTTATGGGACAAGAAACCAAACAGGCCTTAAATGTAATGAAAATTATGAGTCGAAATGTTTCAAACAATATTTACATTTAATGAGCTAATGTGATTACATGGATTTAGTTTTTTGGATCCAATAAGAACGAGTGGCAGCCATTTCTGCTGAATTTATTTTCAAAGGAGCAACTTCCAATACACTTTGGTGGGACAAGGACTTCATGATATTTCCATCACAGACTTCAATAACATACACCAATGTAAAAAAAAATAGAAAAAAACATTTACACAAAATTATCGAAAAATGTGTCTGGTTACTAACACCAAATATCATGTTTATGTGAAATGTATCTTTGCTTCACCTCTTGCTTATAAAAAGGTATAATTCGTTATAACTATAATGTTAGTTAGAGTCCAAACCTGTGCATAACATCATGTGTTTTTTCACATTTGTTAAGTTGGTCATCTTTACCAAAAATAACCAATAATCAGACCGACAACATTTTTGTCCTAATTTTATTTTACTTATATTGATTTATTTGAGTTTAGAAAGCAGTGAGAAAATAGGAGTAAGTGAGAAACTATGTAGAATACTCCTATTAATCGTTCACTCAAAGCAAATAAAGTTTAATGATTTATTTAAATTTGAAGTTTAGTTTAGTGGCCCAGCACAGCTAACTCCATTGTATAACATAATTGAGCCACTCCAACGTAGAAACGGACAACTCTGCTTGAGCTTGATACTCATTTTTGCAGCTTTCCTACAAAGAAATTATTTCCTGAGTAGATTATATGCAGGCATGTTAAAGTTTCGAATCAGAATTCGAAACGAAACGATAATTCCGTTTCGTTTCCGATTTTTAGGGAAACGTAAAACTTTGATTCGTTTCGTTTCGGATAAGAGTAAGGCATCATCCTGAAACGAACCGGAAACGATCCGGAAACGGTAAAAAATTTTAACAATGTTAAAAATCAAAATAAATGATGCTAATTTACTTTATGGCGATACGACTTGTAAACATGTTTCAGCGTATTGTAGCTGCACAAGCTTGAAACTTTCCGTTTTATTTCAGCTTTATTCTAGTGAATTGTTTCAACTGAAATTTTTCATTGGCTTCAAACTAATTCTGTTTTTTTTTGCGTGTTAAATAGCCATCTACGTGTGTGTACATTCTGTTTTATCTATAATGTTATATAATCCATAATGATCTCGTAAAATGCATGATATAAATTGTTGTCGATTTCACACATTTTTTCAGATATTGTGTAAAATATTCTATGATTCCAAATAATGAGAATTGTTTGATGACATATCGCAGAAGTTAATTTCAGGAATATTACAAACATGATTTATTCGACAAAGTAAACTCACAGTGTATGTTCGGGATTTGGAAGTAAATGTGTTACTTATAATTCCAAATATTGCTAACTAACCAATGACACTTGGGACCAATTCCTTAGTCAAATTGGTCTTGTAATTTGTAAGTTAGTCACATAATTTGACCTACTCTCAGTGCTATTGGCTCTTTTGTTTCTAAATAGCAACGGCATTTTGTCCCTATGATATATCCTGCACTGTTGCTTTTTTCTCTCTATTCTTTCTTTGCGTTCAGGTTTTCTGAATTAGTAGCTTTATCGTGCTTAGCATCTATGGAAAAAATATTAGTTCCGTACTATTTCCTCCCATGGTCTTTATTTGCTATTGGTTTCTACCTAATTTTCTGGTACAAAGTGCTCAGGAATCGGCACACCTAAACAGTTACAGTATTTTCATTTTTTCAATCGTGCATGGATTATAAATAGAATGAAAACTTTGTATATTTAAAATTTATTAAATTCCTTATCGTTTCCTTATCGTTCCGTTTTGGATTGATAGAAAAAGTAAGCGTGTCGTCTCGGATTGAAAAAGTCAGTTTATCGTTTTGTTTAGAGTCCATGTTGGAAACGAAGCGAACCGATCCCTTAACATCCCTAACTATATGAACACTATAAATTCATCGCATCTTCTAATGATTTTACTAAGCACTATGGTTAATTAAGAAAACAAGATTTTTATGAATAGCTTAAGTTACCTACCTTAAATTGCAATATAACATTGAGATGGAAACAAGAAGTACTGGCAATACTCATCTATTTAATTGAACTTGTTGTTGACGTAGAACAAATTCATAGTCAAGTCTTGAAACCCTTATGTATACTAGGTATTTCAATTATCCCACATTTTTTAACTTTGGGAAACGGTCATTATAGGAACAAGTTAATGCTGTTCAAGTCATAAAACAAACGACTTGCTAAATCTTAAAGAAATTCATTCCAGGTAGTAATTGAAAGAGAAAGAAGAAACTGATTTTGTAAGTCATACCTGGATGTGTCAGATATTTCGTAAAGATTATGAACCTACCAGGTTTTGTTAGTGCTCGAATCAAATAATGTATAATGTTTTTTAATGAAAAGTATTTTTACAAATATTTCTTTAATATCAATGTATATAAATATCTTTGTTACGTGCTAAATTTAAACCTAAACTATTCAACAGAACAAAACTTACGAAGTTAGTCAATCAAACTGAGCAAAATTCTAACAAAAAAACTTGAGAAAACTTTTCAAATACGTTAAACACAACCTTTTAATGCAAATAAGAAACCTTTAACAAATTTCATTATAGATAATGGTATTTGACTTATTGGCTTTCGCCCAATCAAGAGAGTAGGATATTTATCTGAAAATCCCGCAGACTTCCTTTTCTGTATTTCTGCTGCCTCGAACCAGGCACCGCTCTTTTTACGTGCACGTGTACACAACCTTCTCAGGCGTCTGGTAGCGTAGATCTACTACTATACATACTCTACCTACTTTACATGAAAGAGGGTGAGCTATTGAAATTTGTCTTACTCTGTTGGGAAACCTTATCGGCATCTTTGAATATCATGGCATGGCTCTTGACTCCTAATTACGAAGATACAGGCAGTGTGGCTTCATTCCTTGTCAAAGTGCTTAAGGACTGAAAAACCAACAGAAACAGCTCTTGTATTAGTGCTAGATTGTTAAGCACCAATCCAAGACAGATAACCATAGCACACTGCTTAGCCCTAACAACACAATAGGAATGTGTCGTCGGGCCACCCTAGGCTGGTGAATTATAATCTTAGAATTAAACTTAATCAAGGGCGGCAGCAAACCACTAACATTAAATTTAAAGTTAAAGCGTACAAATAATTCTAAACAAAAATAGCTAATATTCACTCAACACTTCTCGCCTAATATGCTGTCTACCCGTCCTAAATTTATTTTATGCATTAAAAAAAATGTTATTTCATTTTAATTTATATCAAAAGGTCTCAAGAATTGTAATCTATTTAGGTTACTGATCCATTGAAATGTATTAGTTTTATATAGGTTTGTTTAGCATTTTGAAGATCTATGCTTTATAAATACTCCATACCACTAGCACTAATTCATTACTGCGCTTTTCTCCTAAAATTAAACAAGTTGAATTTCAATTTTTACAGTATTCCAAAATTTGGCACTGTTCATGTTGTAAACAAATTTTTACTTCTAAAGTGTCACATTTTTTTTTAATTATCTTTTTATTTGATTTTCCAACTATCAAGTTTTTCATTAATTTTGAAAGAATTTCCTGAGATACGAAGGATGAGCTTATTAGAGCTCATGGTGAAGTTTGGCTATTGAACTCGATATGAATTCACAAACCAGAGGTACTCCAACCACAAATACCCAAAGTCATCATGCAGCAACTTGTTAATGTTTTAGTTCCAATTATAAATAAAAAGTCACGTATTTTTTGTTTCACTTTTAAGTGACTATTCTTATTTAACCGCTTTAGCTGAGAGTTCACTTGTAAGTGACGAGAAAAAAAGTGACACAAAGCAGACATTAAAAAAAATTAATTTTTTTCCCGTGTCGAACAAAATCACAACCTTATTCGTTGTAAACCATTTTGATTGTTCAAATATGTTATTTCCATTGAAGTACTAGTTTTAGTAATGGAAATCATTTCTAGTGAGTAGTTTGTGACTAACAGAAATGTCAACAGTAGATGAGAATCAATTAAATTGTTCCAATGAACAGATGAATTCAAATCCAAATCATCTCTACCTGATGAAAAACTAAGTCAGCAGTAGATGAGAATCAATTACATTGTTCCAATGACCAGATGAATTCAAATCCAAATCATCTCTACCTGATGAAAAACTAAGGTTCATCAAATGCTACAAATGTCTCTAAAGTCGTTTTGGAATAGCATTATTGAACGATTATTTTCATTATCGTGTATGCAGAGGCAATGAGACGTGTTTCTTAATAGGATACACATAAAGCAAAAAGACAAAAGTAAAGATTTAGGCTATCCACTCGCTCTCTTGACTAATAAATAAAACCAATTATAGGTACTGTCAACTAATATTTTTGTTTGAAAACCGTTATATCTGTAAATTACAAATTAGGCATTACTTCAAGATCATTGAAATTAGGATAATTTATTTCTTTATAAAATTTTGAAGAAAATATTGAAATAATTGCATTTCTTTTTTATATAACATTAATTGTACTAAAAATTAATAAAGTATGTGGAGTTGGAGACTCGCGGTATCAGAGATCCGCAGAGTTAGGGATCCGTGGTTTAGTAGTACCAATAGATACCTGGGCTCGACACCGGTTAGAGATCCGTGGTGTCGCAGTATCCACTGAGATCCTGACCCTATCCCGGAGATAGAGCTCCGCATGTAATTAACACAACACCAGAGAGAGTAATGGTATTAGTGTACTGGTGTCAGAGTACCGGTACCACAGTACCAGATCTAGAGTACCGGTACTACAGGACTAGACCCGAAGCATTACCCTTACTCCACTACATCCCGAGTACAACAGAACAGGAATCCCGCTTCTAATTAGGAATAAATAAGAATTGACAACCCTTCCCCATCCCCGGCTATTATAATCACTGAATTAATGGTATAAGTAATTCAATTACTAAAACCTGACGTTGTGTCGAAACAGAACGTGTGGACGAGTCAGGTTTAAATTATACTGGAAAAGATAGATAATCCGACATCGCGCCCCAATATATCACCATTGACAAATGTCATCCAATGACAAATGTCACCATTGACAAATGTCACCATTGACAAATGTCACCATTGACAAAATTCACCATTGACAAAATTCACCATTGACAAATGTCACCATTGCAAAATTTAAGCATTGACAAATGTCAGCATTGACAAATGTCACCATTCACAAATGTCAACAGTGAGAAATTCCACGATTGACAAATTTCACCATTGACAAGTGTCAACAGTGACAAATGTCACCATTCACAAATGTCAACAGTGAGAAATTCCACGATCGACAAATTTCACCATTCACAAATGTCAACAGTGAGAAATTCCACGATTGACAAATTTCACCATTCACAAATGTCAACAGTGAGAAATTCCACAATTGACAAATTTCACCGTTCACAAATGTCACCATTGATTTACAACAAAATGGAACGTTAAAATGGCTTCCGCTTGTTATTACTATTCGATAGACACCCCAAATGTAAATCCGTTGACCCTTCAATCTTCAATTTTTTTTTGTTCTCATCGATCGAAGGGAAAAAATGCCCTTCGCAACACCTCTACTTATAACATACTTGTACGACAACACTATTTGTTTATTAGTGCTATGAAAGCAAATGATGAAACAAACTACAGTGGAACTCGGTTATAAAAGCTACCGATATAATGAAGTATCGGCGTATTTTGGTTGACCAATTCTTTCCATCAACAGTACACGTTTAGCAGAACATGGTTCTAACACTAACGTTAGAATACGAACCCTATTGCCCATATTTTCCATTACAACACCGCCATTTAAATTTGTGAACCCTTCAGAATTCGTCAGAAGAAGTGGCCATCTTTAAAATTGTGAACACTAAGGATTTACCGATTCCCTAGAGGCTAGTAACGTATAGGTTAATAGATTTATTTTATACTGTTGGACGTATTTATACGGTTGATAAAATTTTTGCAGTATTGTTGGTTTGTTTGGCTAGAAAATCCTGATATTTTTACCGACTAAATACAAAATAAAATGTAATTTAAAACACTTAATAGAAAATATATAAATCTTAACTCAAAATGCAAGGAAACATTTAATTAAATGAATGTGAGAAAAGTAGGAACATTTCAATAACTCACCTTGGGGTTTTCAGTGATTCAGGGTTTTTTTTTCTCCTAAATACTATTATAAGTTAGCACCAATTTGGTATTAGCTTATACCTGAAAAAGGAAATTTAAAGAAATTTATTTGTAGTATTGTCGACACTTTTAAAAAACTTTGTCTACTCCTTGCTAAAAGCATTAAGTTACTTTCATTTTGATCCGAATGGTAGTAACGTTATTTTACAGTAATTTTGCGTGACTTGTGTACGTTTTGTAGAATCATTGAAAAATTATATACAACATATAATTTTGAATTTTTCACTTGCAAAGAAATTTAGTTTCGGTAGCTTCAATTTCTGCCACTTCAATGCCTCAGGGACTTCAATGTTTTGTTGACTTCAATTTCGGTGAATTAGATTTTTGACAATTCATTTTTGGTCTCTTTCGGCCACTTCAATAGACAACGAACATTTTACTTGATTCGTGATATATATTATCAATTAATACCAATTTCAGGAATAACATGGAAAAGGTTGAAAGTTGATGAAAATCCGATAAAACCGCAAACCTTATATACGAAATTGCAACTATAATAAAAAAAAAAGAAATTGAAAAATTGTTATTTAGAATTTCATGCCGCAACATCTCATTTTCGTGATATTGAAATTACAAGCTACCTCTAACTTTGTTTTGGTAAAATACAACTACAAATCTCCGATCGCAAAATTTCAATTAAAATACGTGGTGCAACCAAAACACATACAAATACCTAATTAACATAAAAATTAAGTCAGAAAAACATCACAATTTTATTTTTAATCAATACGCAGTTGTGAAAGTTTTGAATAAATAGAAAAAGTTTTATATACTCTATCATTCTTGTAGGATATTAACTTTTCTTTTGCGAAATTATATATTTCTAATACTTTTAAAATTTTATGCGTTTTTTGAACAGACTGTCTGGCGACATCAAAGTTTTAGTAAAAGTTAGCATGCTGATTATTGCATTTTGAGATTGTATGACAAACGATACTGTTTTAGCAATTAATATACAGTGCGTATTAGTAACGAATGAACGGAGATACCCACTCTAACCAACCCTCACCCAATACCACCATCAGTTATGGGCAACAAATCTGGTTAAGGGAATGACTTAACAGGAAAGGATGATACAGTGAACGAATATATCCGAACTTAACCAACGCTTTTCCATTCTACACTTCCACGCATTCCCTTGTTACTGTCGCATTTTTTGCATATCTTAAATTTAGCCTACCAGATTACATCTAGTTAATAAATCATTTGTTGGAAGTATCCCCCATCCAGTCCCAAACAATTATTCAGTCGATTGTAAAACCTTTATCCTAAATTTCGCAGCATCTATTATTTGCTGATATAACTCGTTTGGATAGCGGTAATGGTAATTTGTATTAATTACACAAAGATTTGGTGGAAGTCTCATGGTTCGAATCAATACTCGGCAAAAACAACAAAGAAAACTCAAAAAGCACAAAAGATTCGCAAAAGACAGAAATCATTAGCTAATACTTTTACCGGTTATCAAACAAATTTTGATTTTCATCCGTTTCCGCTCGACTTAAAAGTTACAATAATAAAACAAAAATTTGAATATCAAACTGCGAATCGTTGCCCATGGCTGATGGTAGGATTGGGTGAGCGTTGGTCGGAGTGGGTATCCCCGTTCATTCGTTACTAATACACACTGTACTTCACTGATGTTTTCGGAGGTTGGTGTTTTCATAAAAGTAATGCGACTTTGCCTTATTTCGTCATTTTTATCAATCTACTTGCAAATAACGTAATTGAAATTTTCACACATTGGTCATACTGTATAATTCTAACTTTTCCTAGTTTTTCGGTTGTATAACAAAAACCGTAGTGCAGTGTACAAATTTCAGTTGTTCGATATGTCAAACTTCAGGCAGTTTGAATTTCTATTTTTAGCGACAAGTTTTATCCTTAGCTGCCGAATATCAGACTTTTAACGTCTATTCAACATTTTCTTTGAAGTTTATTGATTCCCGAACCACGACTTATCAGAATAGTACACAATCTTAAGTGGAAATGGCAAGGCGTGACTAGTAAATCCACATGGAATTTTTTAATTAACCATGTAATCGTGAAATGAGAGTAACATTTCAATAGAAAAACATTTTTCAGTAGTCACTTGAGACATAAAATAGACATTGTGACTGCAAAGTAACTAATAGATGTACTGGAATGAAAATTTGATATAATTGTTGCCCAACTTATCCTTTTCTTCGTCAAATCCAAACTCATCAGCATTGCTCTTAGAATAGTATTTCCATGAAGCCACTCTTTTGCATGTTCAAAAACTGTTTTCCCACTTGTTTCCATACGTTCTTGCATATTTTGATCAATATTGAGTTAACATCTTGATGCTTTTGGCTCTCTTTGATATTTTCCGTAAAAAGCCTGAAACTATGGAATTTGTCTAGACTGCAAAATATTTGGGTGTTTTGAATAATGAGGAGAAAATATCATTTCTGCATTCTAAAAAATTTCACGATGGTTAGTATTCTCTTGTTTTTAGTATTTTGAGTATTGTGGTGAACTTATCAGCGCCATAGCTATAATCAGTTTGTGTATGCTTCAACAGTTAGAACGATTGATTTACAAATTTGAAGTTGTCCAACGATGCTGATTGTACAACAATAATGTTGAACGGTTGTGAATGGCATTCTCCACTTCCTTCGACGAAGAATATTCTTGGCGTCGATAAGGTAGAGTAAATTCATTCCCACAAGGTACCTTAAATTTTTGGAAAATATATTGGGGCTCTTCCCATTCGCTTCTTAGAATTCTAAGACGTAGAAATGAAAATTCTGAAAGGCTTTTAGAATGCTGAGAGACTGACGTCACTTTCGAGTTTTTTGATTGGCTCTTATTTCTAAAAACCTCTCGGCCTTCTAACAAGCTCAGAGACATTTTTTTATTATACAATTTCACTTTTTATTCTCCATGATTTAAATCAAATCAATCCAATAATCTGAGAAGCAATTTCTAAAATAATTAAAAAATTAAATTTGCAATTCTAATAAATCTCAGAATTCTAAATTCTGAACGTATCATAACTCTAAGAAGCGAATGGGAATAGCCTCATTGTATTGTGACACACTCTTCTTTCACTTGTGTGGGAAATGGTGGAATATTAGTTTCAGCTCATATTTTGCTATATGTCAAATTAATGTTAAATTGAAAATGATCAATTTCTGTTACATAAGACTAGTGGAAGGTCATGTACTGAAATGCCAATGCGATTCTGATAATGGAAGTAATTTTTGTAGGAAAAATTTGTAATACTGCGACTGTCATATCAAACTCTCAGATTGTGACTGCTTTCCAAATGCCTTTCCATTCCTGAAAACTATATTTATTTTACTTCTTCAGTGCTTAAAGGTGATTCGACGAATAGCTTAAACCTAAACTCTGCTTACTTAAAGTGACAAACAATATCATATAATTCTCACCCAGAACATTCACATTTAATTATCCGTAGGATGTGGAATATAAAAATGTTGAAAACCTTGGAAAGTTAACTAGTTCTAAAGTGATTAGAATCAAGGGTGAATGGAGAAGTTTTACATTTAGTAACCTAGTTGAATTGCTCAAGTCAACTTTTAAAAATTTTAGTTGCTGCTAGATCCAACTATGAATTTCATCGGGAAAAGAATATTGGTAACAGGCGGTGCTCAAGGTATAATGATGTAGTCATTCATTAATGTCTACCTTCATTAGTTTACTCTGCGATTAACATGCATAATATTTACTCCATGAACTACAGGGTTGGGACGTGCAACTGTTGAAAAATTTGACGCCGCAGGTGGAAAAGTATTTGCAGTTGATAAGGATTTAGTTGAACTGGAAAAACTCAAGGCTGATTTGCCTAATGTTACGACAATTGCTGTTGATTTATTGAACTGGGAGGCAACCAAAATTGAATTGGAAAAGTTTGGCCCATTCGATCATCTCATCAACAATGCTGGAGTTTGTACGTTGTTAAAATTTTTGGAAACCAAAGAAGAGGATGTGGATTAGTAAGGTTTGCTTATTAAGTCTATATTTCTAATATTATATTGCAGAAATTTGTCTTTTAGTATACTTGGAGTAAATTTCAAGGCTGCCCTAAATGTTGCTAAAGTTTTTACAAAGGGAGTGACAGACAATGCTATTGTTGGAGCAAGTATTGTCAATGTTTCTTCAATTGTAAGTCCTGTTACACTATAACACAATTACACATTGAATTTTAATTTTTTTTATAGGGTGATAGGAAAGTATTTTCTGGAGTATTGTTGTACTGTTGTAGCAAAGCTGCTCTTACTATGTTAACCAAGTGTTTGGCTCATGAACTTGGTCCGTACGGGATACGCGTAAATTGCATCCGTCCAACATCTATGTCGACAAATATTTTCAAATGTAATCCTCTTGTGTCTAAAAATGAATTTGAAAAAGCATTGCTAGCACGAACTGCTGATTCTGTTTTTCCAAAATTCCTTGACCCTTCTGAGGCAGCAGACTTGATTCTCTATCTGTGTAGCAGTAAGGCGGCTATGATAACAGGGCAAGATATTGCCATTGATGGAGGATTTAAGTTGTAATTATTTTACTGAAATAAAAGTTAAAACAGCTTCGCAAGTTACTCCTCGAGCACATATTGAGTACACATATGAATTTTGTAAACAGGGGCCACATACCAACGTTTGTAACACCAGTCGTGAGACAGGGGTTGGATTTGGCATTGGTCTTAAATGGTTGGTTGGCGAAAGTTAGAAATTGACAGGTGAACCCAAATGCTTCATTATGAGATAACAAATATGTTATATGTGACATGGTCGTGACTCTCGTGGAGCATGTTTATTACAGAAAGTATAGGCAAACCGAGTGGAGTGTCTATACATCGTGCTTGTCACACATGGACTAGACACACTAGACACGTCCGACATCAAGTTTCCGGAGCTGATTGAAGAGATAACTAGAAACCTAAGTAGAATTGTAAAAACCTCCCACATTAAGACATGTCATCAGAGACGAATTAGGTGATGTGCTCTCTAGAAGAGTTTATGGTCTATAGTACTTAATGACTTGATAAAAGAGATTCGTCTTAAAGATCTCGTTTCTGTTCCGAGTGGATACTCGTATGGCTCAATGCTTGATCTTAAGGAAGCAGGTAAAGCCCATAAAAGAACCTTTAGAGCTTATAGGTTGGAGAGAGTTAACCCTTTGAGCAATGCACCGTGGGATGACATAGCATTTACTCCTCCAAGTTTAATCCAGAGATGCCCATTTCATTAGAAACAGCTTTCAAATTTTGAGAAACGATTGAATATCCCTGTCAACGAAAATCCTAAAATATATCACAGTTACTACTGCTGCTGCAAATTTTGAGGGGCTTGAAAGAATATTTCATTCTTTCATTTGAATCAAAAATTGTTGAGATAAAGATATGTAATCATGCATAAAAAGAGTTCAAGTTCCATTTTCACTTCATATTACTAAACCAACAAAATTTGTACAAGTGAACGGACTTTATTTTTAGTGAGTTGTTTGCAAGTTCATTGCCTCTAATTGGTTATTTTTAAATTTCTCATCGCTCTTTCTAGCAATAGCTCTACTGGTTCGTGAACGCCACCTTGATTGTTATACCGAAAAAATTCAAATGATTTTGTATGTAATATTATGTAAGTAATATGACGTTGTAATTAAGTTGATAATTAGATCTTTACGTCATTCTAGCAGCAGTAATTTACCGTCGAGAGATTTCATCTGCAGCCAAAGAAGTAGATTTTGCAAAATGTTTCATATCTGGTCGGGGCAACTTTAAATTTGCTAACAGTGTTGAGCCAAGCGTTTAAAAAATTATGAACAAAACTTATTGATATTCAATGATTATTAAAATTGAATCTACTTATACTTCAATTACATAAAATTCCCAGTGTAACCCCTCAAAATCCACAATTTTGTTCAATATATTGTTGGCAGGTTTGGTTAAAACGATCCTAATTCCCTCAAATGAATTTATAATTTTCAACCCACGACTTCAAATTAAAAATATATACATCCTTCTTGTATCTGTTTCCATAGAAGTGCATAGGCTTGGGTGTCTCGTTTCCGTTAATTTCTACGTAGTTTGTCTGTTCTTAGGTAGTTACTTGTTCAATTCTTCAAGTCATTGTTATTGCTTCCGGTGATAACCGCCATTAACTTCCTCTAACAATGGTGTATTTCAGAAGCCGGGATGTCACAGGTTTCTGTGACTTACACTTCTTCGGTTAGAGTTTGTACTTGTTAATTAACCACCTTAGATCATTCATGTTCACTAGGCGTAAATTTCCCTCAGAGATGTTGGAAACACTCAATATTTCTAACTTTATTTAATATCAACTATATGGGGAAATGTTTTAGAATATCTAGAACAGTTTTCAAGTTTCAATTCAAAATTGTTGAAAAATGAATTTTTTATTACGTTTCAAAATTTCGAAGTTTTTCACTGTTGCTAAAGCATATACCATATTTGGAATCGTAATTCAAAGCTTTTAACCGCAATGAAAATGATAGTGATAAATTTATTCACCAATAATTACAATATACTTATTGCAACAGCGCAAAATCGTGGTGGATTTTTTTAAATTTTGATGATGTTAGTTAGTTTCTTGTTTTCAATATTTAAAAACATTGCAGGATTAAAATTTATATTCAAACTAACACTAAATATGAAGAAAAAAATTCGATTATTTAACTTGGATGTTGATCGCCTCCAAATGAAATATGGATTGGTAAAATGATGATGACAATATATGGTTTCTTAACTTGTAGTTGTAACACCCGGGTAATGCCCTGAGTTGTAACAAATTTGTAACTTCGTCGTCAAATCTCGATGTAATTTTCTAAAATTTGATATGAACGTAAACGGCAAATACAATGGTGTGTTTTGAAGGTATATGCGTTTATCAAAATATAAAGGGGTATTTGAAAGTAGCTCCGGGCTTTTGAAAATTTGTAGCTCTTTATTGGGTTGACAAAGGAGTCTCATTTGTGATTCATTGGAAGGCTGAATGTAAACAAGAATATTGTTCACAATCGAAAACGCTAGGAACCAGCGTCACAAAGGTCAATTTATGATCAAATGTAAAAGTTTAATTTAGCATTAGGATTACCATGGCGGCTTTTATTGTCGCAAATTTAAACAATCTTTTTCAGCACTTTTTAAATCACCCAAACCGATGTCGATCAAATAATTCAAAATTTGTTTCTAAAACTTTTGCATGCCAATCGTAATGCTAAATTAAAAATTTTCCGTTTGATCATTAGTTACTCATAATAATGGTGACCCTTGAACTTTGTGATTGTTTACAATACTTCTTCTTGACATTTAGCTTACCAACGAGTCGAAAACGAGAACTACAGTATGTTAGGTAGCGAAGAAGAATTTTTTCTTCTCACTCCCTCCGAAAAATTCTTCTTCGCTACCTAACATACTGTATATGTCAATTCAATAAAGAGATACAGATTTTATAAACCCCGGAGCTATATTCAAATGACCCTGTATAACTACTCAGAAAATTATAATAAAAATTCTCAACTCAAAAAATTATATGCAGAAATGAGATATCAAACATTGGTAAAAGACAAATGAAATGCTGAAGTGAATACTAAAATGAAACATTACGTGTTCGATAGCTGATGCATCTGTGCTAGTAGTACTGCCGACGCTTAAAAAATTGAAGCAGTTCTAAATTCGACGAATCTAGATGGATGTGCTATAAATTTTATATTTATGTTTGTGAAAATTACAATGTTATGTTTATATAATTTTTTTAAGATTTAAAAATTACAGAAATCTCCAAAAGTCTACTTTTATATTTATACATCTAGATTTAATGCAAAATTGAAAAAAATTTGAAGAGAGAAATGAATGTTAGAGTTGTTGAAAGTATTTTGCAAGTTCTGGTATACGATTTGCTCGGATGTATCTACCGGACACGTAATTATGTTTTCTCGTTGACATTTTAGCACTCTATCTGCTATTTGGAGAAATGATTGATACCCTGTTTGCGCATCAAATATGTTTTTTCAAAAATTTTGTTTTAATTTGCATAAAATTTGCATTAAAATCAACGACGAGCACATCTCAAGTTTGACTGAGCCTCATCAAGTTTGACTATGCATTTCCACACTTGACCCCATAGATGACCGTCATATAGCGTACTATATTTGGTGAGCCAATTTTGAACATAGGGAGACATTTAAACGCCCAAAATGACTTCCGTTTTTTTCGTCAAAATTTTTTTCAGAGATTTCTTTAAGGTAGTCGTGGACACATTGATATGCTCGGCAAGTTCAACCAGATTTGGGAAGTTAACTTTATTCGCCAAATTGTGAATTATACAAATAACGGTTTTTGTGAGCAGTTGGTTAATGTTTTTTTTAATATAAAAGCCGATCCAATTTCTGATTTCTATGGTTCATTATAAAGTTGACGGTGACGGACAATGTACCAACCCACACAGTGTGATATAACCAACACATTATGGTTACGATGTTCCAAAATTAGAAACCCTATCTGGAAATGCTACGGATAAGGTTCTCTACCAAAATGTCAAATATCTTATGAATTTTAGAGAAAAGTGGGCCACAAGTAATTTGAGAGTTTAAAAAATTAACGGATGATCAAACTTTAAAATGTGATTTGCTCTTAAAACTCTGGTCGATGTATCTGTCATATCTGTATCAATGTCTCTATCTTAATATCTCAATCTATGTATCCATTTCTATCTGTGTATCGTTGTATCAATCTATATATATTTTTTTATTTGTATATATGTATCTGTATATCTAAACGTCTATCTGTGTATTTATACATCTGTCAATTTCTTTCTGTTTGCGATTTATGCGGGTTGGTACACAGTTTTAATGTATTATTCAATTACTTCCGACGTGGTTGTAGGTTTCGAATCAACTTTCCATATAGGAGTATGTTTTAACGAACTCAAAAACTTCTAAACTTTGTAGCTTAATACAAATAGATTTGTCAATAATTTTGAAAAAAAAAAATAAAAATTGTTCTAGATATTTTGAGTTTTCAAATATTCAAACAAAAATTTGAGCTCATAAGTCGATATTTTACACAACTAGAGTAGTTGAAAATTATCAAAAACCTTTAATGAAAATTTATCATTAGTGAACAGGAATGCTCCAACCTTGTTTTTTGACAAAAAATTATCACACTGTTGGATTTGAACAAAAAAGAACTTATTTTCTTGCAGGAAGGTGTATTTCCGTGACTTCCTATTTTCAGCAATAAGAGCTGCAGCACCAGCATTAGTTTTTGTCAAAGGAAGATATGATTGGGCAAAAGTGTTTATGCAAATGAAATCTCAAACCAAAGGCTTCCTTTGAGTCCAAGGAACAAGTGTCATTCCGCCTGGATGTTTTCCATCAGATCTCGATAGTCCTGTAGCTTTTCGGATGCAGGGAAATTCCACCGAACGAAGCGCTCTTACAATTATATCGTTGATTCCATGTCAAGAGAACTTTCCATTACCTTTCTTCCATGTCGACCAGTTTCTCCTACTTCCTCGCCACAATAGCAACGATGATATGAACAAAGCTGAGTACCAAGGTGAAGGCCACAAGAAACTCTAAAAACTTGATCAGTAGGTAAAGTTCCAAGTTTGGGCGATTGAAGCGTCTCTAGCCAAGCACCAGATTCTGTGACAGAGGAAGAAATTATTCTTGCCTGAAGAAGTTTCCATTATCAGATAAACAACCTGAAAGTAGTCATTGAAAGACGTTACTTAACTGAGGTTCTTCCCAAGACTTTTGAAATTTTCTGATAGATACAACTGGTGCATTTTTATGGTTTCTAATATTTCAAATGTTTTCTGCTTTCTTCACTGAAGGATCTATTTGATAGTTTTTTGGCAACAAAGTGGAAACGAGGGTTTCTACCCTGTTGAATGACGCAAGCTAACACGGAATTGCCATAAATACTGCGTGTCTAATCCCAAGTCCACTTTGCTTAATTGGTAGCTAAGATTGCAACCAAGCTAGATTTTTTAAATTGGAGTTGATTATGTTTTCAAGAATAAATTTTAAAGTGACATCATATAATTTTAAAGCTTCTTCTTCTTTCCAAGTTAGAGAGCTTCGTAAAGAAAGTAATACGTGGCATGGCAAAAGACTGTCGAAGTAGGTAGTAAGCAGTGTGTTAAAATATTTAGCAGACGTTCTCTAAATGTTTTTAGACTTTGTTTTGTTTTTGAGACAATTGTAAATTGCTTCGTTCAAAATGAGAGAGCCTAGCAGAGTAGCGTTAGAGGGTTCGATCAATTGAATTCCCGTTGTGATTTTATCAATGTTTGAAACAATGATATTTCAGTCCTCTGCTTCGTTCGTTGCAAAAATGGCGACCTCACATTTTGAAAAATTTGGTAATAGTCCGACTTCAACTGCTAAGTGGAAATTTTTTTCTAAATCTTTAAGGACAGTTTCCATTAAATCCGCAATTGTATAGTTATCCAAATACTTCACGTTAAATTCAGATTTCATTTTTTCAACGATTGGTTGGACTACTAGGCAGACTAAAGCAGGTCCAAGTGGGTCACCTTGTTGGACTCCTCTGTCAGATTGTAAGAGAGAATCTCCATAGAAAATTTTGCTTAGATTTTTATAACATTGATTTACAAACTTGCAAATGCGAGTAGCTTATTCTTCACTTTCCAGTAAAGTGTCCCTTTTAATTGTATTGAATGCATTACGTCATTTTTCACAAAAGCTCTGGTTGAGTTGTGTAAAGCAGTGAAATAAGATCTTGCAGTATGGGCCCCAGCTTCTGCACCTCCTCTGACTACCACTCCGAGTTGATTCGGAAGAAACGCTTGGGATAAAGATTCAGGAATCCTTTTTGTGATAATTTTAGCTGACAATCGACTCCAAGTATTTCCGACAACAATAGGCCAAATCCCTCCGGTTTTTTTTAGAGCGCAGTTAATGATCCTCCAAAAAGAACAGAACAAATACACTCTGGAACTTTACCCGAAAGTATCAAATCAATAGTTGCTTAATTGTCTGTAACCACTAAAATGTTTCGACGTTAGATTGATTGAGTAGAAGAACTTTCAATATATACGGACGTAGGCCGTTTGGTCCTGCGGCTGAACCCGGTAGAAAAGATGAAAAGGTTTTCAATATTTCGGGATCCTCAATGATCCAGTTGAATTCTTGAACGTCTGGATCCGTTGGATAGTGAGTGGGAGTTGGATGTGAACTATGTTTATTTCTAAAAGCCAAAAGTGTTTCATCGATATCAGGAGCAATGATGTCATCTGATGTAATTAGTCAAATCGCGCCCGAAATGTCACCACCCCAAGTTTGGCTTCCACTTTTTTCCAAATCATAGAAGGATTGAATTTTTTATTCTTTATATTTTTAGGTAAAGCATCAGTTTTTTTAAGGTTCCAATTTTCAATGTTAGCTTTCACCCATGTGGTTAAATTCTGCATCTTAAGTTCATGATTTAAAATTTTTAAAGGTACAAATAAGGATAGAAAATGTTCTGTCCAAGATTCTTCGGAGTTGTTAATGTTAACATGCTTTAGACATTTAGTAAGAGCCGAGTAAAGAGCAAATCGTTCTCTTTTTGGGAGTCTGCAAAATGTTAGAATTCCTCTTCTAAAAAATGCTAATTAACTATTGTATTCAGAAAAGAGAACAATGCGGCAAAAAGATAATCCAGGCTTCATCCATTTCAAGAAAAGTTGAACCAGTGTCAACTTTACAAAAATGGAAATTGTTTAACATAATGGAAGCAGTCCATATGCAGACTGGAAGTATAAATGTATCAAAAATAAATGGATTGAAATGGATATGAAAATTTTCCATGTTGAAGTAAAAATGTGAATCTTGAAGCAATCTTGATAAATTTCAAAAAAATTAATCCAGACTGGATGAAATCTGTAAGTCTAAACCAGAGGTAACAAAGTATTATTTGAAAGAATTGTTAATGCTTTACTTTCGCTGTCATTAGGTTTCAGTTTTCTTGTAAAACTACGACTTTGATCTGAAATAGCTAGAGTTACCACCCTCCCTTTATCACATTTACCATTTCACAACATTACTAACATAATGCAATTATTTTGACCCTGTAACGTGACAATTTACACACATATAAGATTAAACACAGTTAACTGATGGAACTCTACGGAATGGCTACTTCCGAGTTAGCTACAATCAAACAAGATATCATTAGAACAATTTAGTGAAAAACACTAACTCAGTACATCATTTATGTTAAATATTGAGAAATAAATCCAATTAAATTGTTTTAGTCCAGTACGATTCTTTACTGATTCTGATTGGCATTTTATGAATTGTAGGAAAAGTAGGTTATTACATATATTAAACTATGTGTGTTAAATCAGAATACGTACAAATTTGCGGTTGCATTGTACGTAAATTGCCTGTACAATAAAAATCTCTTTCTCAAAGCTTCACGTACTTGAATTGCTGATACATTTAATTGATTTTTATAATCTCGTTCTTAATTAATTTGAAATGGATTTATATATTAACTAGATTACAGGCCATTCTTACTGTTCAGGATTTATTGCTCACTCAATAAAGTACTTTTCAAAGCAGATACATTCTTAGAATATGATTATAAAATTACTGAAGGAATACTAATCCATTATAATTCAATTAGTAGTAGAAGGTAATTGTATTTCAATCGTCTGTCTACTTTATGAATTATGGCCTAACACAAAAATTTTAATTTTAGTAAAATATTTACAATTTATATCCTCCATCAATGACAATATCTTGCCCGGTAATCATAGCCGCTTTGCTGCTACACAAATACAGAATCATGTCTGATGCTTCAGAAGTGTCAAGAAATTTTGGAAAAACAGAATCAGCAATTCTTGCTAACATCGTTGCCTCATATTCATTTTTAGATATGAGAGGATTGCATTTAAAAATATTTGTCAACATAGCAGTTAAACTAATGCAATTAACACGTATCTCGTGTGGACCGAGTTCATAAGCCAAACACTTGGTTAACATTTTAAGAGCAGCTTTGCTGCAACAGTACAACAATATTCCAGGAAGTACTCTGCTATCACCCTATAAATAAAATAAAAATTCACTGAGTAAATATGTAAATAGTGTAACAATACTTACCACTGAAGAAACGTTGACGATACTTGCTCCAACAATACCATTTTCTATCACCCCTTTTGTAAAAAGCTTAGCTACGTTTAATGCAGCTTTGAAATTTACTCCAAAGATACTGAAAAACAAACCTCTGCAACAACATACTAGGAATATAGACCTATGACGCATAACTTACTAATTCACATCTTCTTCTTGGGTTTCCAAAAAATTTTCCAACGGACATACTCCAGCATTGTTGACGAGATGATCAAAGGGTCCAAATTTTTCCAATTCAATTCTGGTTGCCTCCCAATTCAACAAATCAACACCAATTGTCGTAACATTAGGCAAATCAGCCTTCAGTGTTTCCAATTCAACCAAGTCTTTATCGAGCGCAAACACCTTTCCTCCGGCAGCGTCAAATTTTCCAACTGTGCTACGTCCCAACCCTGTAGTTTACGGAGAAAACAATATTATTCATGTTATTCACGGTGTACGTACGTAAAATGGGGTAGACACTAATGAATGACTACCTCATTATACCTTGAGCGCCGCCGGTCACTAATATTCTTTTGCCGATGAAGTCCATAAATGGATCTGGCAGAAACTAAAAATTTTAAACGTTGAACTATGCAAGCAACCTTGGTTTCTAACTTCAAAATTTCTCCAACCGCCTTTGATTTTTATCACTGCAGAACTAGTTCATTCTCCAAGTGCATCATCATTTATATATTACACATGCTACCTATACTTAAATTAAAATGTTCTGGGTCAGAAATATATGACTTCACTTGTTTTAATTTGGCTGAGTTGTTGGGCTTTGATGTATTCGTCAAATCCGCATTAAGGGCAAAAAATTGGCACCAAAGATACTGTGTTCAGGAATGAAAGGGTATTCAGTAACTAGAGTCACAACTTTGATATTGAAATACAAAGCTATCCAAGGAAAATTTTACCTCGCTTTCTTTACCTTTTTTTAAATTTAATAAGAGTTAGTATATGCACATCAGTTCAATGCCGATTTTGTGGGCTAGCAGACGAAAAATATTTTAAACGCTAGTTCAAATTCAAATCAATTGAAGACGTTTTCGCAAGAACAATGTCAGGATTTCAAAAACTTTGTGCTTAAATTTTGTTTGTTGATAGCTTTGTTTCTAAACAAATAAAAGCTTTTTTTTTAATTAATGAAGAAGAATGACGTCAGTACATTTTTTATGCTTGGTTTTGCTGAAAACAAAAAAAAATCTCCTTTTTCAATGTTAATTGCATTGGTCGTAATAAATTTTAATTGACCATCTGATAATGCATTTGGTAACTACAAAAATTCGAATTTCTAAAAAAAACTTAGGAATACTGGTTTTTCTAAGAGATTTTCGAATGTTACTTATATTCAACAAAAACTCGAGTCTTTGACAGATAAGACAAATAAAAGCAACTACAAATTTAAAAAAAAAATGAAGGATTAAAAACTGGATACCTGAAAAATTGAAGTTTGTTTCTTCCAACTTTGATATCCCAGAAAAGTTTAAAGTGCTCTTTGCGCAAAAAAAGGGGTAATTTGGATAAGCGCAAATTTTTTGAAGAGCGAAAAGAACAATACAGATATTGCCACATAATTTCAATCACAAGATATTATCCACCTTTTTGCAATAAAAATTATTTAATCATTAGTATTTATCAATTCACCAACTGGAAAAGGCCAGTGAAATTAGATAACGTATTATGTGTCGTATGAGTTGAGGAATTAGAGACTTAAGTTTTGAAAAATTCTAACAGTGAATAATATAACTTACTTAAGTATCTTTCTTGTAAATAGAAAATCTAATTGACATCACAGAGTAATTAGATTTAACCAACTACAACATTCCTCACATGATAAAGGGACAGAATACTTGGGTTACAACCCACTACTTCCAGACAAAATGTCCAAGTGTAGTAAGGCTTTTCAAACCACTTCTTCTATCGAGAACGGCAATAAAGACATATTGGAACAAAAATTTGATATATTTTTTAACTGCGTTCATTTAAAAAAAAATTTAAAATCAAAAATCAAAAGTTTTGGTTTACTGAAGTTTCCGGCTTCCGTTTTTTCATAAACATGAATCGGTGAACCGAAGAGTAGTCGGAGTTTGTTCCTCTGTATCTCAAAAACTTTATTGTGACGGAAGTATTTTTTTTACTCATTAATTTAAAATCAATCACAGCGACGTGCCTTAAAGTCGTAAAATTGGGCAATAATTATCTCAACATAGCACTCTCTGCAAACTTAAATCCAATAACAAAGATTACGTATAACAAAGTTGGAACAAAACATAAATTAAAATTTTCATGAATCCAATTTTCAATTCTGTATTTTTATGAAATTTGTAAATAATTCTTACTTGTGAATGATTTGAGTTTTTGAGGCAAATTAATCGCAATTGTTGTGAATTTGAAGTAGTTTAAAATAGTTTTTCGTCTGCAAACTCCAGCCTCTAAATCGATTATCAACTGATATCCATATAATAACTCGTACAAAATTTTATAAAAGGCAGAGATAGTATACTCTTCTTTTTGGTAATGACAGTCACGGTACTAGAAATCTTCCTTACACAAATAACAGACAATATCAGAATAACGTTTGCATGGGAGTGCACTATCTTTTCCAGTTCTAGCATATCTGACTAGAATAAGTTTTGATCTTTTTCAATTTTTTAATATTAATTAAACATTGTAAAATATGCTAAGAAAATAATCATCCACCACTAAAAGAGTCACATTTGACTTTTTTGGAAAAATTGAAGCTAAGTATGTGGGAGAGAATTTGCATTTGATATAATTTGTGTATGATTGTGTAATGAGTAGAATATGAACATCAAGTGAATGCAACCTCAAAACCTATAATTCGACTTACGCCACCACCCAGGTCGATAAGTGCGTTAGGTGAAAAACTTGAAAGCTGGAAAGCAAGATAAACGGCTAATTAAGTAACATTTTGTTACTAACAAGACTAGTGCGAAAATTTGCGATATCTAAAAATTGAAATTAAATTAAACACAACCCGTATAAATTTGTAAGACGCTCACAAAAATGAATGTGGTATGTATACTAAAGCATAGATAAGCGAAAAAATAAACAAACTCATAAATAATTATTATCTTTTCAATCGGTTAAAAACGTCGCATAGATTCTGACGTCTTTTGAGTGAAAATTGAAATGAAATTTTATTTTGAAAGTTGTTATACATAAAAAATTATTCAGGTTAGTAGAGAGCAAACTAAATGAGAATTGTGGAGTGAGTATTAGCTAGATTTGGGTTAGGTTCTTTGTTACGTTCATGCTTAGGTTTACTCCTACTGGTTTACTCTTGTCTTCGAATGAATTTAATTGTTAGATTATCATTAATATAGTTTATTAGGTTTTGTCTATTTGTATTTTAAGATTTTGCACAAATTTTTAAGATTTTGCAAAACAAATATTTGAGAGATTTACTCAAATCGTTTTGCCAGGATTTTGTTTAGGTTAATTTACTAGATTTTTTTTAGGTGCATATGCTAAATAAGTTCTATTGAATGTATTAGGTTTTCGCCTAGGTTTAAATTCATCACTTCATGAATACCTTTGTAAACATTGAAATTTAAAAACTTGTATGTAAAGATATTTTTTCTGTATTATATTGCAAATATTTAGCAATATTTGATTCGAGCACTAATATGCTCGTCTATTCATTATCTAAATGAAATTTCTGACGCATTCAAGTTTACGTAATCAGATTTCTCTTCCTCTTTAATTGTTATCACGAATCAATATCTTTAAAATTTTGAAGGTTGTTCGCTTAATGGCATGAATATCAATAACTTGTTCTTATTACGACTTTTCCCCAAAGTTATACAACCTGATCAATTAAGTAGGTGAGTACTGTCATTATTTCATGTTTCCATTGAAATCATTAAAATATTATTTCTTTATTAGCTACAGAGCTACACAAAATCATTACACCATGGTAAACTTTTTTTTTCCCCTTGCTTTTGCCCTTGGCTGGAGAAAAAGTATACGTATAATTTTATATGCCAGAAACTATTTTTTTCTTGTGCAAAATTATAAAAAAGAATTGGGAAGCAGTACCACGATAAATCAAACGTCTAACGTCACTTCAACTAAAAAAAGGTTTCGTGTATGAACTGCTTCGTTGATTTCCCCTGAAATTTCAGGTTAAGAGTGACGGTTCGTTCCTATTCAACTTGTTTATTAAGCAAAAAACAATGATTTAGCAAAACAAAATTATTTTTTCTCACAGTATAGAAATTTAGTAAATCTATGAGGCATGACAGCACCTATAACACACTATGTCGATTTTGGACATACTACGGACAATTTCACTTTTTGAAATATTGCATGTAGGTAATCCACTTATGCCTTAAATTTTGTAACTGGAAAACTTTGCGGTTCTCCCTAACTTTGCCTTGGACAAGGTTAAGGTTGGACATATGTCACTACTACTAAATTATACTTGTTCGGCATGATGTAGCTTTCTGAAACCACATAATTAAATTGCATGCTAGTATGCCTAGCATATGTAATCGCAAGGTTAAAAGGTTTATTATAACGTTAGAGTGATGCATTTATTCAAAGTCAAAAATGTGTCCTCGACGTGACGCTAGAAATTTATGATTGACTATTGCTTTAAGATACATTCCGAATTAGCTAGGTTTCTGGACTGATCACTCTCATAGCGTACTTCTGGTCATATAGCTACAATGGATGTTTTTTATGGTGCGAATAAGCACCTGACTTTACAAAATATATACAGTGCGTTCGAATAAGAAAGCGAACTTCCCGCGAAATGATTTCAGAAAAATATTAGAAATTTACAAATTTTAGACTCGTGCACCTCAATTGGCTAAAAAAATACAAAAATTACTAAAGGAAGTAAAAGACTAATCAAACCTGAAAAAAATTAACAAAATAGACTACTTTTGTTAATTTTTTCAAATGTTTAATTATGGATCATTGAAGTTTTGAGTTGACATGCTTACCAACGTAATGACCACACTTTTTTTTATAATTCAGTTTCATTTAGGGTTAAGATATTTCCACATGCAGAATTTAGTATAATAACTATTCTCAATCTTGATCGAAAGAGTTCAGTAAATTACAATTATAATTTCAATTCATTGAACTCTTTCGATCAAATTTTAATAAGGAACATGTTAGTTAGGTTCAACTCAATATCATAATTGCTAAATAATTTTTTTTGATAATCAAATCAATTCAATTTTTAGTAACAATGCCCAACAATGTAAATTGAGATTATGAGCAGAGCAAGTTAAATATTATGTGTCCTGATTTGTTTTCGCCTGCTGACAATACTAATAGTCGTTACGCTTTAGGTGTCATTTTTATTCTTAGTTTCTTTTCCTCAACATTTGAAATTGTTTCAAAATAGTTTTTATTTGTTTCAACAGACTAACTCCTGTATCAAGTTTAGTTTCAATAATTGCTAGATTTATTTAATAGAAAATGGAACATCTTTCAAGGCAAGTAATGCAGTCGCCATTTAAAACCATCCATGCTCATAGTCGCGACACAATCAGCCCATTGCACTAGTGTTAAGGTTAAATTAGGATTTTAAGAGGCAATGAGCTGATACAATTAGCGGATGGTGCTTTACTTTGAACGAACAATTCATCAGTAGTATGAAATTGTCAACCATCATGCGATGTAATATTTTAAATTTGAATTAGAAATACTAGAGTTACGATATTTTACCTGACTACATATGTTTTCGATGATTCCCCCCCCCCCCTCATTTTCACATAAGTAAACTATCAAAGGAAAGAGTTTCAGGATGATAAACCGCCCAGCAGCTGTGCAATTGTCTAATTATCTATAAATTTTGAATTTTTTGTGATTTCATTGCGCGGGAAGTTCGCTTTCTTATTCGAACGCACTGTATAGTCAAATATTGGACTTTGAAAATTGTTTACCGCATAATGACTTGTCTCTGTACTCTTTTGCCTAGTTCCCTCAAGATAAATATTTATGCCAAGTCCAGACCATATATATATTTTTATCTTCAGTTTACTAACAATGCAGAATATGTGAAGGCTTTTTATTTTTTTCACACACAGATTGTATAGCAAAAGATATAAAGCGTTCACATATTTTGCATGTTATGGTGTCTATTGGTGCAACTGATTCAAGTATTCAAAGTAACGAAGGAGATTACCTTTACCTTAAAGTGGGGTATGTACAATAGCTGAATTCAGCCAAAAAATATGTACAAATATATTTTCAATCTAAATTCAAAACATTATGTAAAGTTTTATTCGAGCACTAACTAAACCTAATAGGTTTACAATCTACACGCATTTTCTGACACATTCACGTTTTACTTACAAAATCATTTTTTCTTGTTTCAATTATTTCCACGATTCAATTACTTTAAGATTTGCAAGGTCGTTTGTTTTATGGTTAGAATAACACTGACTTATTGCTAGAACGACTGTCTCTCATAAATATACAATGTGAAATACTTGAAGTATAGCTCTTTTACCCAACGGTTTCAAACCTTCGAGGGAAACTTGATCAACGTTGTGGGAAATGAATCAAAAAGTAGAGTACCCAGTATATTTCTACACTGGAGCATGTTTCCCCTTATTCCACAGGAGAGTTTATAACTCATACTTATTAACCCTGGGGATTAGAGCCTCGCTTGGCTATTGTAAAATTACGAGTCTGCTCACATCTACACACCTAGGCGATACAGAACTCCCACAAAACCCCCTTTCCAATAACGCTGGACCTCCAGTGTCCACTAGCAAGACTTCATTATATCCTCTAACTCGGGTACAGGACCCCTCACGGAATGAGAACCTTGGCAGACTTTGAAAAATTCTTAGGGTTAGGGAGACTCAAACCGGGATTCTGTTCGCTATCTTATATGAGACATGACCAAAAAAAAAACTAGCCGTATATTTCTACAGTGGACCATGGTTCTCCTTATTTCACAGAAGAGTTTTAACTCATACTTGCCATTGTCTCTGGGGACCAAAGCCTCGCTTGGCTACTGTGAAAGTACGAGTCTCCTCACATCTGCACTCCTAGGCAATACAGAACTCCTACATCAACAGCCTGTTTAAGCAGGTGAGTAGGTCGCACACATGGGCGTTTGAGGTTCGGCGAACCTTGAGGTTCGGAAAAATTTCATCGAACCCCGAACCCAACCGAACATTGTTCGATACGGGTTCGGTTCGGGCTCTATATTTTTTAATTAGTTACGGGTTCGGTTCGGTTCGACACGGTGTAGGTTCGGTTCGGGTTCGGTGCGGCCTTAAATTTTTGTACTTAGGAATCGGTTCGGTTCGGTTCGTAGCTGAGCCTGGTTCGGTTCGGGAAGTTCGGCGAACCCGAATGTTTGGATATTAGATGGGGCAAGGTAATTTTACAAACACTCGGTTTTTAATTGTTCCAGACTTCAGTTTATCACTGACACTGAGCAGCGCATTAACTTGCCAGAACACCCATTCTTTATCTTTACAAAGTATTTTGTTGCTGTATTGCTTTGCTTTTGTACTTAGTNTAACTTGCCAGAACACCCATTCTTTATCTTTACAAAGTATTTTGTTGCTGTATTGCTTTGCTTTTGTACTTAGTATGTATTTGTCTTCAGTGTAGCGTGTGTTGCGGATTGTCGTGTAGGGACATGGGCAGTGCATTGAATCGATTATTACTTTATTGAATGTACTTGTATTTACTTTATTTAGTATTACTTTATTTTGTATTTTGAATTTGTTCAATACTTTGTAATGTAATTACTTTACATTTTCCTTCAATATACTATATCAAAGACCAAGAGACCAAGAGAGACACTTTCTAACTAAGTTCGAAATAGAAATCTGAAATTTCGNAGACCAAGAGACCAAGAGAGACACTTTCTAACTAAGTTCGAAATAGAAATCTGAAATTTCGATTATTCGAAATCGAAATTTCGAGCACAATTTGGATTACTTGGCAAAATTTCAATTTCAATTTTCATTTGGCGGAGCGGGAAAGTTATTAAATTCGATTGCAATTTCGAGTTCGAATGTCTAGTGTTGGATTTCGATTTCGATTTGTATTGAAATCAAATTTCGGTTTTTCGATTTTGAATGAAAAATTGGATTCGATTTAGTTAGATCCACTAGGGATTATCGGTTGTAATGCTGAGCACCTTAAAATCGTGGATATTGACTTACAAAATTCAACATCGAAATCAAAATAATGAAATAGAAATTTACATCCTAACAACCTAACTTATTCAAATTGTTCAAATTAAATCAATTATTACAATTTAAACCAATTACTGACGTAAATTTTATTTTAAGCAATCATGTTAATTTTTTCCACTAATTTCATGCTGCTTTTTTTAGAAAAGGTTGAAAGTTGAGAAATTTTAATTCAATTTGAAATATAGTTTAAATTGAATATGAAAGTAATTCGATAACTGACTAATATCAAAAGTCCACGGATAACATTGCCCGACCTCGGATGCACTTCGATAGAATTTATAAATGTATGGAAATTTCTGAGCAGTGCAAAGTGAAACTGGCTCGCAAAGTGAATTATAATTACTACGCCCCTTCATCAAGGCAATGTGAAATTATAAGTTAGCTTGGGTTAGGTTCGGTTCGACAGGTACGTGGTTCGGTTCGGTGCGGGTTCGGTTCGAGAGAGTAAAACATTAAAGTAGAATCGGGTTCGGTTCGGTTCGACAGAGTCGAGGTTCGGTGCGAGTTCGGTGCGCTAAAGTAAAATTTGAAGTTGGTTCGGGTTCGGCTCGGTTCGATAGAGGCTAGGTTCGGTTCGGGTACGGTGCGGCAGAAATTTTTTGTACTAGGTTCGGGTTCGGCGAACCACAAACGCCCATGTGTGGTAGGTCGGCACTTCGTTTCCCTCGTAATGTGATATTACAATTATAGGCACGTAGCTCAACCTAATCAATAAAATCTTATTTTCTTAATTAATTAGTGATTTACAAAATCATGAGAACTTGGTAAGCAATTCTTTGCTCAATGCTCCTGTCTTTTGCTAGAGAAATAGTGTTCAAATAGTTTAGTGAAGTGTATTTTAGGAACAAGATTTTTCATGTATAAAAAGTATAGAAAAGAGGATGGAGAAGCTGTGTCACGATAAATCAAACGTCTAATACTGGTTGATTAAAAAATTTTCTTGTTTGGATTACGTCGTATACTATCCCCTTTAATTCTTCGTCAGGCCAAATGGAGCCGATAACCATGAAAGCTTTTTTCGTTGTTTGGAGGTTTCTGTGATAACGTTAAGCTCAACTAAAAAAAAAAGCTACAGCGAATTATTCTGATTTACAATAATTAGATCACCCAGTTCTAACATTTCATTGAAAATAAAGAAACCTCCAAACAAAGAAAAAACTTTCAGGGTTATCGACTCAATTGGGACTGACGAAGAATTGGAGAGGACAATATTTTTGTTGGATTTTGGGTTCAGAGGTGCATAATCAATGATATTCATTTTGCTTATAAAGAAATCACAAAAACATTATGACTTGTTTCTGTACGATTTCACAGAGTTAAATTTAATTAAACAGAAAAGAGATCCGCTAAAATATTAATACAAATTCCAAATCATATATAATTTTAAGTTATTTTGAGATTACTAACTGTTGGTACAATGTGTTCTATAAATTATAAGCAACGATTGATGATGGTTTAAGAGATACCACCACGGCTAGTAAATCACCTATCCTGTTTCACACTACCAATGAAAGGTACATAAACTTTTTCCTGTACGGAACTTTATCCAACGCCATCTTTTGATTCACCAGGATCCTACGTGCACCGTGTAAAAGCGCTGTTGGATTGCTAGATTTTGCAATATATTTATACGATTGTCATATTGCATTGGGGTGATCCCCGTTTGCTACTCATACTGTGCCCATATACTACACATTCGATGGCCATTGGCTACTTCTACGATGCCCATATGCTACTTCTAAGCTACTCATAAACTATTGCTACAATGCCCATATGTTTCTCAAAAAATATAAATGTTTCTCAAAAAGTGCCCATATATGGTACTGCTACAATGCCCATATACTACATTTACGGTACCCTTGTTTCTCAACAAGTACCCATATTCCTAGAAAGGTGCGCATATGCTACTGCTACAATGCCCATATGCTACATTTAAGGTGCCCATATGTTTCTCAACAAGTACCCATATTTTTCAAAAAGTGCCCATATGCTACTCCTACAATGCATATATTCTACATTTACGGTGCTCATGTCTTTCAACAGGTACCCATATGCTAATTCTAGGCTACCATAAGCTATTCCTACAATGCCCATATGCGACATTTACGGGCCCCATATGTTTCTCAACAAGTACCCATGTTTCTAAAAAATTCCATATTTTACGCTACGCTGCGCTATTCCTTCAATATCCAACGGAAAACTTACGTTTCAAAATCTTTATTATAAAGCTATTTAACAAAAAATCATCATCTACCTCAATCTACCCATTACCCCAGCCCTCCCCCGACCTTCTGCAAACTATCCAAATATTCCCCCCACTTTTGCCCAGTTTTATCTACCCTCCCTTACCTTATCCAATCCTTCCAGACATTTGCCCCACTTTTTCTCAGTTTCGCCCACCATTCCCCTACATTGTTAAATGTATCCAGATATTTCCCTCATTTTTGCCCAGTTCCGCCCAACCTCCTCTACCTTCTCCAATCCTTTCAGACATTTACTCCCCTTTTGCCCAGTTTCATCTAGCCTTCCCTACCTTATTCAATCAGTCCAGACATTTTCTCCACTTTTGCCCACTATTCCCAGACATTTTCAAGTGTCACCAGATATTACCCACATTTTTGATCAGTTTCGCCCAACCTCCTTTACCTTATCTAATCCCTCCACACATTTCCCCAATTTTCGCCAAGTTTCACCCACCCTCCCCTACCTTCTCTAAACCCTCTAGACATTTCTCCCCCTTGCCCAGTTTCGCCCATCATCCCCGACATTTTTAAATGTTTCCACATATTTCCTTCACTTTTTCTAAATTTCACCCAACCTCCCCTACTTTGTCTAATTCCTTCATACATTCCCCCCACTTTTCGCCAGTTACACCCACCCTCCCCTGCCTTTTCCAAATCTTCCTGACACCTCTCCCACTTTTGTCAGTTTCGCCTATCTTCCCCTGATCTCCTAAAGTCATATCAGACATTTCTCCTTCTTTTTCCCAGTTTCACACCCCTACCTCCTACAATTTTTTTTTTTTTGGAAATTTTTTTTTTGAAGTTTTTTTTGGTAGTTTATTATTTTCGAAAGTTTATTTTTTTTGCAAGTTTATTTTTTTGGAGTTTTTTTTTGAAATTTATTTGACTTATTGGCTTTCGCCCAATCAAGAGGGTAGGATCATTATCTGGAAACCTCGCAGACTTGCTTTTCGGTACTTCTGCAGCCTTGAACCAGGCCCCGCTCTTTTTACGTGCACGTGTACACAACCTTTTAAGGTGTCTGGTAGCGTGGATCTACTACTACGCATACTTTATCTACTTTACATGAAAGGGGGTGTACTATTGAAATTTGTCTTACTCTGTTGGGAAACCTTATCGGCGTCTTTGAATATCGGCATGGCTCCAGACTCCTAATCACGAAGATACAGGCAGTCTGGCTCCATTCCTTGTAAAAGTGCTTAAGGACTGAAACAATGCCAGAAACAGCTCTTGTACCAGTACTAGATTGTTAGTCTAGCACTGGATGTCCAGAAATTTTGAAACATTGGAGCTTATGGCTTTTAGACTTTGCGGACGGATAGGACTTTTAGAGTGACATCTATCGACTTAAATTTTATTTTTTCGACAGAAAATTCGATTGTTACCACAATGGTAAAATAAAGCAGATTTAGCTAGCATGGAAGTTTTTCCACACGAATGGGGGAATTCGATTGGATTTATGTCCGTAATGGCATAGCAGGAGGAAACGGGCTATAACCCCATTCATATTAGTTGTACACATTTACAATTGTAGTAATTGTAGCATCTGCCAAATGTTACATTTATACAAATGTAATGCCGTCAAATTTTATATTTTTACAGATTCACAGTAGTAGCAATTGGAGCAAATGCGAAAATGTTTCAATTAAATAAATATGATACTGTCACATTTGTATAAGTGTGACACACAAACCTTATCATGTTCTATACTAATTTTCAGACACATGTCATCAATTTTGTTAGAATATTCTAAAATGAATTTCCTACATTAGTGGTACCGAGCTATCGTCAGAATACCATTGTCTTTGGTTCAAATCTTGCTTTCTGTGTTTATTTATCTAAAAAATTTATTTTTTGCGCCTAATTAAAAAAATTATAAAGTTTATTTTATTCAATGTGTTTAATGAATGACGTGTCCTTTATTCGCAAAAGTTAGTCTGCAAAACTTATTTAGTTTTAGTTTGATTCGAAACCTCGTGCAGTTCATACCTTTATACCACACAATCAGGCAGAAGTATATTTTTCATCACGAGGATTATTTTTTATTATAATTCAGTGTGTTTTTTCGTGTCTGATGCACAAATTCTCTTAAACTAAGCAATTTAGATATAGGGTAACCTATTACAATTATCATTGATATTTATTACTGATGTAACTCATGCTATTTTTATTAAGGTCAGAGGTCAAATGTTCGAGTTATTGATTTTATAATGAAAAATGGAAAAAAGAGATAGGGAGAATACAGCAAAAAAATTTTCATATTAGTTTCCATGTGGCTTTTTTTTTGGTTTGAGAGGTGGAATGTGAAAGGCATGTTCACTCTTATAAGATTTTTTTATGTTTTTGAAACAATACCACAATCATTACAGACTAGAGTATCGCATGACTCTGACTCAGGAGTCGACTCTTGACTCATGAGTCGACTCGTGAGTCAGAGTCGACTCACAATATTTTTGAGTTTGACTCTGACTCTGACTCACTAAAATCAAAGAGTCAGAGAGTCGACTCGTAGAATCGTTGACTCTTGACTCTTTAGTATTGAAGTCTGACTCTGAGTCGACTCTTCAAAAAAAAAGTCAACTCTTGATAACCCATGTCTAGAACATTCCATTCCGTCTCATGAAATTGCATCAGGCATTAATATAACAAGTATTAATTCTTCAATTTGTCGTTTGTGAATTTCTCTACAAGTTTTCACTTTTTATTTACATTGACTTTGTTATTTTTGCAATTCTTAAGAAATGAACGAATGGATATCCAGGAAATAATTGTACTTAACAAATTGCTTCAGGAAGTACTTAATTGTACTTCCTGATGCAGAAACGGAATGCAGATCTCAATCAAGTAATACGGTGAATCAAAAAGGTTTAGTGCAACATTTTACAGTTGTCGAGGTTAATAATAAACCTCAATACCTGTGTAATTATTGCACGTAAGTGAACTTAATTAATAAAGTTAATATCAAATCAATAATAAGATGAGTAAGCAATTTGTTTTAATTAATTAAAAAAAATTGTCATCTGACTCTAGAGTCGACTCAAGAATTGACTCTTTGACTCATGGGTCATTGACTCTGACTCAGACTAAAAACCCAAAAAAGTGAGTCGACTCCCAAAAAATTTAACCTTTGACTCTGACTCTGACTCGGACTCACTAAATACAAAGAGTCAGAGAGTCGACTCAATGAGTCAATGACTCTGACTCAGGCTATAATGTGAGTCATGCGATACTCTATTACATACTGCCATGGTCTAGTGGTAATGGCATGTGAGATTGGTGGGTTTGGTAGACGGTTCGATTCTTGGTGAGGTGTTGTTACTTTTTTTCAAAAAGATATAAACAACATTGTCCTGATGCAAATATCAGGCTGTTTGATTAATTTTTCCCCCCACAATGATAAAAAACATGATTTATTTAATAAATTTCAAAAAAATTAAGACACATATAGGGATACCAATATACACTTAGATTGTCACCCAACTGACCTTTCATAATAAAGTGAAGTTTGTTAACACTTGCATAAGTTAACTTAAAAGGTTTTAAAATCCTATTCATGTCTAAAAAGTCAATTGGCTGGTGATTATGGAATAAGAATTTCGGTGAATCAGTCCGAGGTTCGATTCATAGTAAGGGTAATATTTTTTGTTCAATATTTTTTTGGTAAACTTGGCATAAATGAATTTTGTGTGAGCTTGGCATATGACTCGAATATTTTTCGTTGAACTTGGTATTTGATCCCAAAATTATTTTGGGTAAGCTTGGTATAAAATCCAAATATTATGGTGAACTCGGCATACGATTCCAACTTTACAGGTGAACTTAGCATACAACACCAATATTTTACAGATAAACTTGGCATACGACACCCAATAATATTTGAATGAATTCGCATACGAAACACAATAAACTTTGAGTAAACTTGGCATGCAACCCCAATATACGTGCGTGAACATGGCCTACGATAAAAACATATTTTAGTGAATTTAGCATACTCCACTCAATATTTTTTGGATTAAGCTAACGTATACTCCAAATTTTTATGGTGAATTTCATATTCGACCCCAATATCATTTGGGTGAACCTGACATACGACCCTAATTCTTTTGGGTAAACGTAATACAATATTTAATGGGAGAACATGGCATACATACAAAATATATTATGGGTGAACTTCTTATACGACGTTGATAAATTTTAAGAAAACGATTGCAAGTATATTTTCGTATTGTTCGTATACTTGGCATACGAACCTAATATATTTGCTTAATCTTGGCATACAACCCTAATATACTTTGAATGAATACTCTACACGCCCACAATTCACTTTGCGATACGACCAATATTTTTTGCGTGAACCTAGCATACCACATTTTAGAGTGAATTTGACATACACCCCAATATACTTTGAATTAATTTGACATATGTACACAATATACATTTGGTGAGTTGGCACATGATCCCAATATGCTACTTAGGAAATGACGCAAATATTTTTGAGTGAGCTAGGCATAAGCGAAAAGTATTCTAAGGGTGAACCAGGGATCCGATCCGATTTTTTTGGGTGAAATTGGCAACCAAACCCAATATATTTTGGGTTAGCTTGACATACTATTTCAATATTTCTTAATGAAGTTGCGATTTTAGCATGTACGCAAGGAATGCTGACAGGGTCTGGAGGGATGGAAACAGGGATGGAAGGGATATGTGGATAAGGAATGAAAGGGAAGAAGCTAGCATGGAGATGGATAGAGACAGAGACGGGAGGGATGCGGGCATGTGTGGAAGGGGTGTAGGCATCTACGAAAGGGATACGGGCAGGGACAGAAGAAATAGGGCATGTACGGAAGGGATGCGGTCATGGACGATAGGTATGCATGGTACGGACGGGAGGCATACGGGCATGGAGAAAGGAATGAGGGCATGTACGGCAGGGTTACGGGCAAGGTCGGGATGGAGCCAAGCAAGGATGTGAGGGATCCAAGCAGAAACGTGAGGGAGGCGGGCATGGACGGAAAGAATGCTATCGTGGGTGGAAGGGATGATGGCATCGACGGGCGGGGTGCGGGCATTCTAAAAAGTTAAAAATAATATAATGCACTGGATTTGGTTGGAAACGCTGACAATGAACAAATCACAAGACAGTCGTTGTCAAATGTTAGTATTTATTTATCTTCGCAGTGTTTATTCACAGCCGAAGTAAAAGTAATGATAACGACGGTGCCCGTGTAAAAGTAACATGAAAGTCGAGTTGTATAATCTCTCAACAACGTAAATTTGTAGATGGTTACTGTCAATTGCGTTTAGAAAGAAATTTTTGAGTAACGAATTAAGACTTTATTTGTAAATAGCCCAAAATCGTTAATTTGTAAATAGCTAAAAATTATAAATTTTGTTCTACATATTTCCATTTTAAGAGGGACTAAACCCTAGCCTCTATCTACTGATCAAACGTTGGGCATGGACAGGGCTTTGTGGCAAATCCCAAGTACGCTCAACCAGTGTTCGTGATAACTGTCGGGTAAATTATGTGTCCGGTTTGTTTTCGCTTGCTATAAGATATCCATCGTCGTTTCGTTTTAGCTCTCATTTATTTTCTTAGTGTTTTTTCTTCAAACAGTTGAAATCAATTGTTTCAAGATAGTTTTTATTTGTTCCAAAGGAAATCATGAATCTAACAATTTAGTTTCGGGTTTTAATTAATTTAAATGTCCCTTAAAATTTATTTTAAGGGACATCTTTTCAAGTCAAGAATTTAACAGAGGTAGTTTTTAGTAGAAGAAAATCACCGTTCGCTGATTTTATCAGCTCATTGCACTAGTGTTAAGATTTTTTGTTAGTTAAATATACGAGGAGGCGATAAGCTGTTACATAGGGACTAATTACAAACAGCGGACGGTGAGTTACTCCCATATAATAATTAATCAGCATTATAAAAAATGAAATATTTCAAATTTGAATCCGCAATACGAGATGTACGATATTCTACATGACTGAAGATGTTTTCCATGATTTTTTTAGTGCTTTGCTCACTTTCAAATAAAAATAAACTATCAAAACAAAAATTTATTTCATTGCGAGAGAAATTCGCGTTCTTCTGCGAACGCGCTGTATATTTACCCGTGCAAAAGAAGCAGTACTCAGAAAGTTTTCATGGATTACGACAAAATGTGATTCTGTAAAATCAGCTATGAAAATAGTGTTGGGTTCTTGAAGAACGATGGATCGGAAATATTAAAATCTGAAACCTTCCAGATCTGTAAGGGAGTGAACAGTACAAAAACAAATCTCGAGAAGAAATGCGTTACACATAAAAGAAATTCAAATCACAAAAACGACTATCGAAGCCAAACGAGCCGTGCAATGTCTGCCACACGGACGATACTTGACATTTTGAAAAAGTGTCCCTACTTCACAGTCAGTCGAAGCCAGGAATTCGCGGTGTAGTAGACCTTTTCTCAATTCCATCGACTGACTGATTACAGCCTGTATGAGGAATATCATCTAATTGTTAATGTTCAGGATACGTGAAACAAAATTCAATTTAAAATAGAGCCATTATCTGGATATATGCGATATATTCATGTATGTAAAGTTAAAGGTAACCAAAGAAGATGGGATAAAACTTCCACATGACTCAAAACTTAGACCAATTTTTGGTGGTAATGTAAATGTAAATAAAAAATGACTTATTTGAATTGCGAATTAAACTTTAACTTCACCCTCTAAAAGTTTAACTCAGAAAACGCGGTCATTCGGTTGATGATTTTGTGCTATAGACTTGAGCAACGAGTAATCCCGAACGAACATGGTTATCAATGCTAACTCCAGTGTGAGCATAAGCAGCTTGGAGCATTTGCCCTTGTAAATTTTATAGCAAAACTTTAAACAGCAAGCTGAGAAAAAAATTATTCTTAGGATTACACATTTAGTCTATTTTATTTTGTTATGTTCTTTTGTCATTTGTCTAGTGTTTTTCCTCGTAGATAATACCGCACAAATATGGTTGCGCAAGCAACTTCTTTTCTTGTATGATAATTTCTTTATGAGGAATGTAAGAGGAACTTATCTAGACGAAAATAAAAATCATATGACTCACCCTCATTTTGTAGTTCACCTTGTCCTAGCGTCTTCCAGTGCAAATACAGAGTGGTTTAATAAGTTGTGTTCACAACTTAGATTGTTGTTATGGTGAAATGGAATTTGTTGTTTAATTACTGTACTTATACTGTATTTGCGCTAGAGGACGTTAGGAGGATGTGAATTATAAAACGAGCGTCATAAAATCAAATGTGGTGATCTTTTACACTCCGACAATACTTGTTATGTCACAGAGAAGAGAAATTTTAGTCCATCATGTTTGATAAACAAAGCAATGAGTACATTTAATATGTACGGAATATGTATGTTATGTACGGAAAAAAATTTTATAAGGTTTTTTTTGGAGGATATGTAGCAGTTTCGAAATAAAGAAATAAAAAATTACATATCAAAAATTCATACTCTAACATAAGTAAGACAACGTTTTTGAAACTGGAACTTTGAGATGTTACGTTGACACATTAAGGCTGGTATTACCAATATCTGACATTTGACTTTTGAACCAATTTTCATGGTTAAAGTCAAGTTTTCGAATTACCAATAGGGTAGTTCTTTGTGGATTAATTCATTAAAAAACAAACCGTAACATATTGCCTGAGTGCGGACCATTGAATGAATGAAAAGTGGGAAATGTCATATTGAAATGAGAGCGAGGTACATCACCCAAATGTGTCACCTCGACTCTCAGCTACCGATAACATGGTCCGCGCTACCGATATCATGAGCCGCGCTGCCGATGTCGCAACTTTAAAAAAAATTGCTTTTGCTGCGGGACTGGTAATTGCAACCGCTAACTACTTTGAGAGAAAAATACCCTAGCGCTACAGCCATCAAATCCCTTGGTACTGTTACTGCTACTGCGGTAACTACGGTAACTTTTAACTAAAAATTTCTGCGCTACTGAGGTTAACTAACACTTTCTCGCTACAGCAACTTGTGAGTAAACAGTTTTCGTTACCGAAAGTTGTCAGAAACTTTTCCCCGCTACCGTTACTTGTAAATAAATTTCTTGATATCAATACCACGGTCACTCCCATCTTACGTTTGATAGCGAGAGCTGGACTACCATGGAACCAGTCAGTGGCGCATCATAAAGTTACACATGTGAACTTACTCTTTCCCATAAAATAGAATCTAAAATATTGCCATATTGACTCACACCTCCTTACCAACATTTTTCTTCACTCATTATCACACCTGATTTCACAACGCATTTTTCAGTATTTTCACTGGAGTTACATTACAAATAATTTAAATTGAAAAAGGTCAAACGAAAATAATTTGACAACGGAAAGAAAGGAAAAGACTAGAGGATCCATCACACTGCTATTTTTGATTCCAAATTAATTTACCCACGGAAAGGCTGCGGAAACCCACGGGGGGGGGGGCTGCGGGAACGCACGAGAGGGTTGCGGGCACCCACCAGATGGCTGCGGAAAACCACTGGAGGGCTGCGGAAACCCACGGAAGTGCTGCGGAAAACTATGGGAGGGCTACGGGAACCGNTGCGGAAAACCACTGGAGGGCTGCGGAAACCCACGGAAGTGCTGCGGAAAACTATGGGAGGGCTACGGGAACCGACGAAAGGGTTGTGGGAACCCATGGGAGGGCTGCAGGAACCCACGGAAGGGCTGCTGAAACTTAAAAGTGGGCTGTGGGAACCCACGGGAAAGTTGCGGGAACCCACGGGAGGGCTGCGGGAACCCAGAGGAGGGTATCGGGAATTCACGGGAGGGCTACGGGAACCGACAGTAATGTTGTGGAAACCCAAGGGAGGGCTGCTGGAACCCAGGGGAGGGCTGCGGGAACCTACGGGTGGACTGCTGGAATTCATGGGAGGGCTGCGGGAAACTACGGGAAGGCTGCGAAAACCCACGGGTGGGCTGCAGAAACCTTTAGGAGAGCTGCGAGAATTCATGGGAGGGCTGCGGGAACCCACGGGAGGGCTGCGGGAACCCAAGGGAGAGCTGCGGGGACCTACGGGTGGGCTAAGGGAACCTACGAGTGGGCTGCGGAAATTCACGGGTGGGCTTAGGGAACCTGTGTCTTCCATGTCTTATTTTGGAACAAATATCCCCTCATTAAAAATTTTGTTGATTGGGCATTCCCTTGCTTTACGCGGGAGATGTGTCACTGAGAAAGTGACAACTTTGCTACTTTGACTGGTTGGTTTTGGATTGCTTTGGGGGTTTTCACTACATATTCAGTAGCAAGTACAGACTTTGTGATAGACTATCCAGTCAAGTTTTGTTTTTCATATTAATCCTATTCGGATGCCCATTCTCCACATACCAAAAACGTGACAAGAAAATCAGTCACGACATGTAAATATTGTTTTAAAATTCACAGCCACCTCCATTTGATTTAATGTTGAGGAGGAGTTCCTCCCAGCTAAATCCACCAAAGTCCAACAATTTAAAAATTAATTTCAATAATACACAGATGTTTTTAATTTATCACACTACTGCAGGAGAGACCAAAATCGTATTTGACACCTGGTAAGTCAATAATTAGTGCAATTAAAAACTAGATGAATTTGAGCATTCATTCATTTCACGAAGAATTACCCAATAGCGAAAATGATCTTGACTCGACTTAAGCCTAGCCTCGAGTTCAGGTTCATTTTGACTGTGGTTCACAAATCAACCTTCATATTACCAATTCACTTTGACCTAAAGTTCAAGGTTCATTGTCCTGTCTCTGGATCAAAATTCTGAACCACATCAAGGAGTAGGTTCAGAAGTCAAATTATAGTTATTTACAACATTTGAAACGAGTTGATTTAAAAATAAAATGGTTAATCAAAATAGGCTTGGCAGGTTATTCCAATTTGAAAGAAAACTCAGAAGAGCCCTTATTCGAACAATTCCGATTTCAAGATTGAAAGATTTGGAGAATCCATTGAGAATCTACGACTCATTTCATTTCAAAAAAGTGTTGCTGTTTTCTTGTTTTTTATTTAAAAAATATAAAAAACGTTTTTATTGTTTAAAACTGTTTTTATGTTTTTATGTTTTTTAACCGTTTTTTCTAACTTTTGTTTTTAACCATGAAAATCCCAGTTCAGAATTAAATACAACACACACGATGTAGAATAACGTAAGAAACAACTGAAATTGGTATTTAATTGTTAAGGAAGTGTTCTACATGTAAAAAAAATTAAATTGTAACATCAGCGATAAAAGAAACTGTTACATGGGTAGTCGTCTTGACATCGATTAATGCGTACAGTAAATGATCCAACTTCGCAACCACATTGCTCCGCCCTGTCTCACATTTCCAGCTCGCGACCACCGTGTTAACTCAAATATTTGGTGGTTACTTATCACAGTTGATATTTAATTGAAACTTAAATAAAAATTGCTTGACAAGTTTCTCGACGAAGGAAATAACTTTAAACATATCACTCTTGCTCATGGTATTGACATGGTTGTAAGTCATGGGCTAAAGTCAAAGAAACGACTACATATTGTTAACTGCTTCGCAAACACTGAAAAGTTGGCGTAGAAGCTAATTTGAAATATAAACAACCTTTTCACTGTAACTTTACGCTAGATGTGTTTGGGAGGAGTTTAATCTCACCTGGCCTATGAGTGTTGTCTGCGAAGTTGGATCATTTACTGTAGTGCAATAGTAATAAAAAAATGCAGATAAGGATTTTATCGTCCATTTGTCGTGTGTTGCAGCTAAGGTTCATTTTGTTTAAAACACTGTTTTTGTTTTTAAAACAAGTTGTTTTAAACACTGTTTTAAACAAATGTTTTTTTTCTTCGCCACACTGTTTTAAAATTCGTTTTCACATACATAAAGGAACAGTTCTGTATGTAATGAGTTTAATTAGAAGTGAATTGACCTCATAGTTAATTATGTCTAATAATTCAAGAATGACACACCAGCGAAATAAAAATCATTATTCATTTTCAAAGTCAACAGTCAAAGATCACGTGGTCTGATCCTTGATTTTGAGAACTCTGAACCCTGAACTCGAGTTCAGCTGAACTAAATCGTCAATTTCACTCGTTATTTGAAGTTGAACTTGTCTAAGAGTTCAAAGTGAACCAGGTTCATGAGACCCTTATTCAAAAGTCAAAAATCAAACATATTGGTAATTTGGGCCTAATCCGAAGCTGGTTCTGTAGCTCAAATGTTGCAAATGTTGAGAGAACTTGCCGCAAAATCTAGAAAGGTGCCGGTTCTAAGTGCTGCTAGTTATTATAATTTTTGTCGAGCTCTCCTAAACTTGGCCTCAACGTTTTGTTACTATAACTTACAATTGTTGTGTTGCCACTTTTCGAGATTTTTTTACTTTTGCTAGTGGCTATTTAATTGTACAATTAGGTCAATAAGGAGTATCCTAATTGAAATTCTACAAGTTGTGTAATTCTAAAATCAATCACAGGAACAGTGGAATCATCCGGACAGTTAACAAGTAAAGACATATTGTGTACCTGCAACGGTTGAGCCTTAAGTGACTTCGCTAGAAATTCATTTTACAACCCGAACAAATATATCTACATATATTTGTGAAAATTGAAACACTTCGCAGTGTCACTGGTTGATATCATAATGTAAACCGGTTCAAAAGATATGAATGCATACACAAAAACTGTCAAGAGAGCCGGCAACAGAGACTTTTATAAATCAAATTAGCGTCACATTTATACATTTCTAATATAATGTATATGTATAATACATATACTTCATACATATATTTCATGCATATTGATACGATGCAAAACCCAGAGTAAATTAATCTAATTAAGCACAATTTACCTGTCGCCATAACGCAGGTAAATTAACAATTTAACCTCATAAAGTCCAAGGTTTTCATTACCGTCATTATCTAATCATAGACTATTGTCAAAGCAACGGCTTTGACAAGTCAGTCTGAACTTGGCATAAGTCGAAGCCAGAACTCTCCGGACTTAATGTTTCAGTCAAACTTATCTTAGAGATAGAATACTGATAGGTATTAAGATCTCATTACTAATAAAGTTACTTTTTTTCTAAATTATTGGTCCAATTATTACTCGAATACGCCTCAACCCCTTCAAGGAACCACTTTAGGAAAGCACCGTATCAAGTGGTGGAGATTTTGGCTCGTCTTTAAGAGGGAAGCGAGCCCAACGATCTTGTATCTCATTACTGGTTAACCCAATTAAAGAATTTAGAGCAAATCTCATTGATGACATTTGTTCCAAGACATTAAGTTAATTTTTGATTTCAAATCTGATTGAATCAAAATGTCTGACATTAGGAATGTGCTGAAGTCTATCCAGAAGTTTGATGACAATCAAATGTACCTTTGTTCACATCTAAGTGTGATGCAGTGGCATTGTCACTCAAATTAACATCACAGTTCTAATCATCAATTTCCATCAGTTCATAGAAGGCGAAGTTAATGATTGGTGGAAATGGTCGCAAACCAAGTTCTTCGAAGGATTAAATGACACTACTATAGACAACAAATGGGAGGAATTGAAAAAGGCGTTGAAGGACTATTATGATCCTGTATCTGTCAAACGGGAATTGAAGAAAGCAATAAAAGCTGTCAAGTACGTCGAATGCCAGACGGCAGGAGAGTACGTCAGTAAAAAACTCAGTTACTTTTCTTTGATTGGTCCGAAGATGTCCGACGAAAAACAAGTTGAGAAACTAATCAAAAAGTTACCGGAAAGTTATCAAAACATCATGTTTTCCGCTCAAAATCACACCAAATTTCTCCAACGACTTTGTAAAATGGAAAATCCAGGAAATCTCAAAACCAAGAATGATTCATACTGGAAACGGTTGAGTCAGAAAAATAAACAAGAAATTAAAGTCAAGTCCGAAAAATCCGAATCTTCGTTCGAAATTTGTCTAAATAAGAAAATTAAGACGAGGTTTTAATTCTTCTGGAGAGCAGATCTGTCTGTATTGTCTAAAACCCGGCCATTTCATTTGAAACCGTCCGACACGTCCAAAGCGCCCAGATTAAATTAAAGCAGTGACTTTAGCGCTTGAAGGAGAAAAGGTAGCCACCGCTACTTTAAACTGAAATGCTTGGTGGAGCGGAGCCATCAAAAGTGTTTTTTTCACAAAACCTCAGAAACACTTATTCAAATCAGTAAACCTAAACCCTAGGACTTCTAGGTCTCCGTTTCTTTTTCATAAACATTTAACGAAGTCAGCATCCGAAGCTCAAGTCTATGTCATTAGGGGATGATCATTATCAGAATTAGATTCTGAGAAGGTGAAACCCTCCGTCTGTTCTCAAGAAAGTGTTCCGTCACTCAGATCCAGTCAATTAGGAGAATTCACTTCCATAAAGGGAAGGCAGTATTCGACTAATTTCCGAAATATCCGAGTTGGCCCAAAAATTGAGATTTCGATAAAAATCAACAAATTCACAGATACCGTACCTCAAGATTTAGGAGCCAAAATCAGCGTTATGAATCCAACACTCGTCTCTAAGTTAGAAAAGCCGTGTACAAAAGGTACCGGGTTGTTCCCCCGATGACCGTTGCGTCAACCTATTCCACAAGTCTAATACATGAGCAAATTGAAGTTCTTCTAGAGTACAAAGGTACTCATCTGCTCTGGAGATTCTATTTGTTAAAAGATTTAACAAAACCATTTCTGTTTTTCACCGATTGGTGTACATATTTGAAAACTTTAAAAAGTTCAGAAACTCTGCCTCAGAAAATTGAAGATTTTTTTATTCTCAAAAGTTTCAATTTTTACCCCAAAAAAAGTGAAGCAGAGCCTTCCCAAGCTCCGATGAAGTGTCAAGTAGTCGAAAATGTTGAAATTTCGCCGCGGACAAATCGAAGAGTTCGTGTTTATTGTCCCAACGTTAAGTCAGGTTCAGTAATCCTTAAACCGCACCGAGAATTACAGTTTAGTCATGAAACAATGGTTCCATACGTGTATTCCGTTTTGGAAGATAAAAAATGTGATTATTTGGATCACTAATCCTACTCGAAATCCGTTAAGACTCAAGAAAAATATCACCGTCGCCACAGTAGAGCTCGGTTCAGAAGGAGCTTCCGTTTTTCCCTTAACCGAAGAAGTTGAGAATAAATCTGACAAATTAAGCAAGGGCTTAAATTTGGAAGTAAATTTCAATGTCAAGCTATGTGTAAATTTTACTGCTCATGAGAAACAAACCATTCTATTCACAATTATCAAATTTAGAAAAGTTTTTGCTATTGATGAGTCAGAGATAGGAAAAACTAGTATCATTACGCACAAAATAGAAACTGGAGATCATCTACCGATTAGGCAAAGGCCTTACCGTTCATCTTACACTGAGCGTACAAAAATTAAAAACATAGTTGAGGTATTACTGAAGATTGGAATCGTCGAAGAATTCATGTCTCTATGGTCCACACCAGTAGTTCTAGTTCCTAAGAAAGGAGGTGGGACTCGTTTTTGTATCGACTATCTCAAGTTGAATGCACTTACAAAGATTTGACGATTGGGAGGCGCCAATTATTTCACCGTCTTAGATTTGATTTCCGGATTTTATCAAATTAAAGTTGATGAAGCCGATCGTGAAAAAACTGCGTTCGTTACCCCTGACGGATGTTACTAGTTTCAAAGGTTACCCATGGGATTAACCAATTCACCATCATCCTTTCAGTACCTCATGGATATCGTACTTTCTAATTTAAAGTGGACAATGGTCCTCGTTTATTAAACGATTTGATAATTTGGGCACGTATTTTTGAAGAACATCAGCATAGGCTGGAAATTGTTCTACAAAGACTTCAAGATGCCAATCTCACACTGAAAGCTTCTAAATGTCAATTTGGAGAATATAAAATCAAGTATCTCGGTTATCTTTTATCAAAAGAAGGTATTGAGGTTGACCCAGACAAGGTATCTGCAATAATGAATTTCCACAACCGAAAAATACGACAGACGTACGTTCATTTGTCAGTATGTGCGGATACTACCGTTGTTTTGTTAAGAAATTTGTAACAATTACAAGTTCGCTTAACAAACTCTTAAAAAAAATAAAAAATTCTTATGGAGTGAAGACTAGCAAATCTCGTTCGATAAATTGAAAGTCGACTTCACCCGTACTTGGATTTCCACAAGAGGACCATGCTACTATTACCGAAGTCCACACTGATGCCAGCGGATTAGGATTAGGAGCGACATTAGTACAAATCCAAGACGACGTCAAGAAAATAATCGCGTATTCAAGCAGAAGCTTGAACGCTGCTGAAAAAAATTACACAGTTACTGAGCAAAATTGCTTAGCTGTTTGCTATGCGGTCAGTAAATTTCGTCCGCACTTATATGAAAGACCATTTGAAGTTATTACAGATCATAATGCTTTGACTTGGCTCGTCTCCGTGAAAGATCGAAATGGAAGACTCGCAATATGATCATTTTTACTGCAGACGTTTGATATGACAATCTGCTATCGTCCAGGAAAAAAACATAATGATGTCGATACTTTATCACGGTATCCAGTAGATTCACCCGAGTCGTTAATCTCATCAGATCTTTTTTCAATTGAAGGGAAAGATTTTATTTTCGAACAGTTACTGGATTAAAAATTAAATCATTTTTATTCAGTTTCTCAGCAAAACAGTAGAAAGTGCTGATGAGGAAGAACCTCCAATCAAGCACATTGAAGATTATTCTCAAAAGGCAGGAGTTTTGTATGTAGCCAACTTCAGTGAGCATGGGCGTTTTTGGAGGTTGGTTCTTCCGAAGAGAGTGCGAGCTGAGGTCATCAAAGCTGTACATGCTGACCCCACAGGAAGCCATCTGTGTATGACAAAAACCTGGTTGTCAGTCATTGCTAGAGTCTTTTGGAAAGGAATCTACCGTCATGTGAGAATATTCGTCCTAGGTTGTGCCATATGTCAGATTTTCAGAGACAAAAGGACTTCACCCTATAGCACCATGCAAACTTTCAAAGAAGTTACCATGCCATTTGCCATAGGCGTGGATTTCATTGGCCCCTTTACAGTTTCGACAAGAGGCAACAAATATGGTAAAGTTATCATAGATCAATTTTCACGTTACGTAGAGGCAACAGCGGTTCCCATCGCTAATTCAGACTCAGTCATTGACATGATCAAAAACAAAATCATTTTCCGCCATTCCTTACCTAAGGAAGTAATTGTCGATCAAGGGAGACAGTTCATTGCAGAACTTACAAAGAAATTTTATACTACCTTCAGATACAAATTGCGTTTTTGTGCTCCATATCATTCACAAACAAATGGGATGACCGAAAGAAATAATCATTCTGAAAAAGAACCTTAGCAAAATTCATTTCTCATGACCAAAAGGATTCGGATGATCAACTATCCATCGTCGTATTTAGTTACAACGTTTCATGTTATGAGGCTAATCAATTTAGTCCATTTTATTTAGTACATGGACGAGAAGCTAGGCTTCCGGTAGACCTCGAGTTACCTGTTCATTCTAACTCAAGTGGATTAGAATTTCAATTCGAATTGTTCTCTCAAAGACGTGTTATACCAGCAAGAAATTCATCCAAATCTCACGAAAAGTCTAAGAGGATTTTTGATAAGACTAGAGTAGATCACATTTTTTGGAAAGGTCAACAAGTCCTCAGAAAAGTTCCCGTTAAAAAGAAGGGTCTTTCGCAGGTTTTTGTTGCCCAGAAAACCGGTCCCTTCAAGATTGTGGATCAAGTCGGACCAAACAATTGTAAAATCCGTCTTATCGCAAAATAGTCTAAGCGCCCATTGGTCGTTAATGTAAATGACTTCAAGTAGTTTCATTCGGAATTCTGTTCATCTAAGTCAGACGCCAATTCCAGTTCCAGCGTCTCAATTAAACATGTCTCAGTCACTAATCATCAATTCAAGAAAGCAACGATATCCTCTGCAAAACTATCATCATCTGATAGCGAAGTTGGAGATAAGCAAATGCAGATCAAGTCTAGGAATTTTCGTCCCAGTCAGTCACAGTCTGCCTCTAAGACAATATCAGCTGAAAAACCAAGTAAAGACAGGAAGTTCACAAACATCTAAATCCACTTCGAGTTCAAAATCTGAAAGTCCGAGAGAAGTCAAAACTTCCAAGCCATCTACTCCAAGTAAGAGCATTGGTACAGAACATTCGTTTACTCTAATCGTTGAATGTGATTCGGAAGATTTAAAATCAAATCTCCGAAGATCTAAACGGACTAGAAAACCTTACGCCCGATTTGGTTTTGACGATTAAAAATGAAACCACCTAGAGAACCCAGTAAAACGTTTGATCACGAAAGGTTTCTCTAAAAAAAAGAATAATTTTGTACAAAGAAGAAAAGAAGCAAGAGCTTCTGAATTTTCTAAAAGTCGTCCAAATCTCGAACTCTCAACCAAGCTTGAGAAAGGAAGATACATTCGATTCAAGTCCGAAAAGTCAACACAGGTTGACTCTCATATTCTAAGACGTCCAATAGCTACAGAGGTAGCTACATCTTTAAACAAACTTCAGGATACTTCACCCAAAAAGTTGAAAAGCGTGATAGTAGTCGTGCCTCCAAAAGTGAAGCCAGAAGCACAAAATGACATTAAGACATCATGCTCTAGGCGCAAGCGTAAAGTTAGAATTAAAAATGTCCAATGTATTCTTTGCAAAATACGAGGGCACTTTGCCAGAGATTGTTTGATTCAAAAGAATTGTTTTTGATTTGATTTAAAAGTATAATTGCTGTTATCAAAACTTTTCAGTAATTACCCCAGAAACATGAAGAAATCTTCGGAATTCAAAACGTTTCAAAACCAACATCTTCTTTGGAATTCTATTTGAAAGAATTCTTTAAACTTCTTTAACTGTATTCACTGACAACAGTTCTCTAAAAAGAATTATTTGGGAATTAAAAAAGAATTCTTAAAAGAACGTTTAAAGGAAAAAATTCTACTCTTTTTGGATGCATTTAGGCTTCTTAAAAAATAAGCGCGGACGTTATGTTTTCCTTTTCTACTTTAGTTGAGTTTAAGCATTGGATGGAAAAGCAGCAAGTTCTTTGTCTTTCCTAGTCACACGACATTTGTTTGTTTCATTCATTTCTTCGGTAAGCTTTAACCAATTAAAAATAAATTCTTTTAGTAAAATGTCTTTTTTAAACGATAAAGTAACTAAACGTAGAATTATGCAGAAAGTGCGCAAAAATTTTAAAGACACAATGAACGTTTTGTGTCAAAATAAAAAATCGTGTTTAGTACAGTTAAAAGAATCAAAAAATTTAACAATTCCCAATTTGACGAAATTAGAGTCAGTGGAAGTCCAAACTAATTCGGAATCGGAAAATAGTGATGCAAATTTTAATCACGGTTTTGATATTCACAGTGATAGTGATTGGGAAGATCAAGCTGAAGATCATGTCAATAATTCTCAGCATTTAAATCTAGAATTAGAATTAAAAGTGTGGTACACGAAAAACAACGTTAATATTAACCAGTTCACATCACTTATAAAATTATTACGTCGGTATCCTTATACTGAACTTCAAGCTTTGCCCAGTGACGCCCGTACCATTTTGAAACCAAAATCAACTGAAGTTAAAGAATGCAAACCTGGCAAATTAGTTCATTTCTCGCTAAAATCTGAGTTAGAAATTCGAAGTGATTTGTTTCAAACCCTGACTTCAATAAAGCTACAAATTAATGTCGACGGCTTGCCAATTTATAAAAGTAGTTCAAAGCAATTTTGGCCAGTGTTGTGCTACGTAGCAAATACAAAAAATGAAGCCATTTGTGACTACTTTGTATTGTGGTGATAAGAAGCCTGAGGACATTAATGAGTTTTTTCCCTATTTTCTCGAAGATTTGAATCTCCTTCTCGAGACTGGGCTCGCGGTTAACGGTATAGTTCTCCCTGTGACCCTTGATCTCATTGTGTGTGATGCCCCAGCTCGTTCTGCATTGACAGGTACAAAGGGACACAGTGGCTACTATGCATGTCTAAAATGTAAAATCAAAGGTGAATATCAAAATCATAAGGTTTGTTTCCCTGAGACAAATTGTGAAAAGCGCACCACGTTGGAATTCAGAAACCAAACTCATCCTGATCATCACACTTCAGAGAGTAGTTTATCAAAAATTCCAAACTTTGATGTTGTTAAATGTGTCGTGTTTGAATACATGCACCTTGTTTGCTTAGGAGTTGTTAGAAAACTGCTACTATTGTGGATTCGAGGTAAACCAAGTGAATACAAAATAAGTCCCAGTCAAGTGAAATTAATTTCAAAATCTCTTAAACTTTTTTCAACGTTCACAGTGAGTGAGTTCAACAGAAAGCCAAGGTCACTTAGCAAAATTCACAGGTTCAAGGCTACGGAATTTAGGTTCATTTTGCTTTACGCAAGTGTGATTTGTTTCAAAGATATTGCCAAAGAGAAGTATTTTAATCATTTCAATACTCTTTTAGTAGCTATTTCCATTTTATGTGATGAAGTTCTTATTCAAAATTATCACGCCTATGCCGCTGAACTGCTTGATTGGTTTGTGAAAACTTTTGCTTCGTTGTATGGAGAAAGTCAAATGTCATTTAAAGTCCATGGGTTGTTGCATTTAGCTGATGATAGCAAAAGTTTCGGAATTTTAGAAAACTTTGATGCATTCAAATATGAAAACCATTTAGGAAAAATAAAGAAGTTTGTCCGTTCTCAAAATAACCCACTTCAACAGGTGTCAAGAAGATTGAAGGAAACATCGACTACTTACTCTAGTGGTGACAAGTTGAAATTATCAACAAAATATAACAAAAATCTCGAATTTGCAGAATTCTTCAAGTTAGAGTCTGAGAAAATCATCATTAACTGTTCAAAATATTCAGACAGTTTTGTTTTGTCTGATAAAAACGAATTATGTCGAGTCACAAAAGTTTTGCAAGATAAGGAGACTTTTACTTTGCATCTCATTTGTGACATTTATACGGGAAAGAACTCAAGTGTATTTGTAAAGCCGTGCGACTCGCTAAAAATTGGAATTTTCAAAACCAACCCAACTCAAATTAATCCTGGTGTTAAAATTTTGTATTCCAGGGTCAAACGCAAGTGCCAAGTTTTCCTTAAAACAGTCTTTTTGTTTTTCAACAACGACATGTATATGGTGGTCAAGTTTCCTAATGAAAATGATACATTGGCCATTGTCCTTTCTACATGGTTCAACGATGGGAACTGCAGATGACCAAATACTAAATTTGTGGACTCATTTCTTTAAAAAAAGAAGCAACCTGATAAGTCCTGGAAAACATATTCTGCTAAGCTTATTAAATGTTTTGGTAAGTAATATCAAATAAATTTTAACTATTTGACATTACATTTCTAATTTTGGAAAGTTTAGCTATTGGTTATAGTTACTAAAGTGATTGTTATTTGGCTTTGTACGTCAAGTCTAAACCTTGTTATAACTTTGTTCGAGTCCACGGTATACTAAAAGTTTCAAATTTTTTTATACTATTTAGAAACTCTTGATGAGACGAAAAAAGCTTTACCAAGAGCAGAGTTTGGATCTGATGTTGAAGACTCAGCTGAACTTGTTAAACGTCAAGGAGTTGTTCCCAAGCGGTTTTTTCATGAATCATTTGAATATGAAAATTCAATAAAAAGAAAGAAAATCTTCCCTTGTCTTCCCATTCCAGAAATATTCGAACTTACTGATGTTGGTATGTTTTTTAATATGATATAGAAAAAAAAATTATAAATAAAATTTACGTATATTATATAGATAATTTACTTGAGAAGGATAGTTCGATCTGCGAAGTCTCAAATACTGACGAAAGCGCAAACGTAATTAATGTCAATCTGAATGAACATTCTTCTGATAGTCAGGTTTTATTTATAAATTCTGAAGTGTCGGACTCAGGAAGTAGCGACCTTCATAGTAGACTGACAAACCTGGAAGCAAAGTCTGACGGTAAGTTTTTAAATTTAAAATGTTGCTATTAAAAATTCATTTTTATTTAAATTTTACAGCAATTTTAGCCAACCAGTCAAAATTCTTAAGTTTCTTTTGGAAATGAAAGTCACGACGGATTATCAGATGGCACACTCTGGACGTCAACTCGACTACATTGCGCTCTCCACGCAAAAGTCAGATAACCCTCGACTTCTATTGAAGTCTGCAATCACGTCAATTGAAGATTTTATAGATTTTGATTCTACGCTTCTAGGAAACGAAGTCAAAAAGCAACAACTTGTAAGAAACTTTAATTATTAAACTACGCATTTATCTCGATACGCTCGAGCGTCAAAAAAGAATTTCGGTACTTGAATCAAATGACGAAATTCTCACATATTCCACATTTTAAAATTTCTACTACCAATTCAAAATGCTATCTTCAAATTTCATATTTTAATTTGTTAAAGTTTTATTCAAATATCTTGTCTTAATTTGCTAAAAAAATTTGATTGTGTTTTTCACTTTTCTGTCTTATTTTCCTGCAAGACATATATTTGTTTAAGAAATGTTAAATTAAATAATTATTAAAGTTTTTAATTCTAATTGATTTTATTACTAAAAATTAATATTCAAAATTTTCTAGATCGGAGAATTCAGAGTACAGCGTGGTGGACCAGTAATGGACTTTGTAAAACGAATAATGCAAAATTTGTTGACGAATTCTTTGGCATTAACTTTCAGCTTAGCTGGGCAAAGGGACAATGTTGACTTTTCAGCATCACAGATTTTTTATGTGTTATTGGTAGGGTATTTACATTGCTGATTATAAATCTAATTAACTTTGTTTATTTTTAAGTTGATTACAATTATTGTTGAAACCTAGGAGCCGTGAGCAAGTTGAAGGCTGATCCCCCCGTTACAATCAAAGTAATCAACGAATGTCTTAAAAATTATTTTGAACAAACACCAGTGAGGATTGCAAAAATTTCAGGTAAAAAATAAACAACCCGCAAAATTTTGTTAAACACATGGAAAGAAATTTTTGGAATATTGACTTTTGCTGGAGAATTCCTGACTTAAACATTTTTGCATTCTACGTCCTTGGAAATAATTTTTGTTGCAGTCCAGGACAAGTTCCATTAGAAATAAGAAGGTTTTCTGACCTCTTTCTAATACCACTGGTTCTGGACTTCAAAAAATTCCATGCACTAAGGCTGTAAAAAATAGTTCACTCAAGTATTTTCAACCAAAATTGTATGGACCAAAAAATTCTTCAACTTGTAATACATTTGTAATATATTTATTTAATTTTTTTTATTCTATTTCTTTAGGAACTAAGAAGGTGGTTTGCAAAGGGAAGTTGCTTCATCCTTCTCCCCAGGAATAATGCATTATAATTTTATTAGATTATTGATATAGTATAGTTTAATTTCAGTTATATATCATTTTACTAATGTTAATACTTCATTTAGGAAAAAATAAACTATTTATTTTCTAAAAGTTTTTTTTTAATTTCTAAAAGTATTCTTTTTAAATTCTTGAGTATTCTTAAAGTAAAAATGTAGAGCTCCATTTAGCTATTCTTGAAGAATAAAAATGGATTACTATGTCTGCGATTGGAATTCTCTAAAACGAATCCGGAAGAAGTGTTTGAGAATTCCTAAAGTAATCCCAAAAAGAAGAAGCATTGTATTACATAAAGTATTCCATATGCTTTCTCTATTCTCAATCTGGTAATTACTAGGAATTCTCAGTGTTCTTTAAAATTCAATGCTTTAGAAAACTCGAGAATTCTTTTTTGCTAAAGGGGTAGTACTAAAAGTTAGTCATGCATTATGGAAAATGCATCAGTTTAAGAAGAGGATGATGATACGATGCAAAACCCAGAGTAAAATAATCTAATTAAGCACAATTTACCTGTCGCCATGGCGCAGGTAAATTAACAGTTTAACCTCATAACGTCCAAGGTTTTCATCACCGTCATTATCTAATCATAGACTACTGTCAAAGCAACGGTTTTGACATGTCAGTCTGAACTTGGCAAAGGTCGAAGCCAGAACTCTCCGGACTTAATGTTTAAGTCAAACTTATCTTAGAGATAGAATACTGATAGTTATTAGGATCTCATTACTAATAAAGTTAGTGTTTTTCTAAATTATTGGTCCAATTATTACTCGAATACGTCCGTAGCCTCTTCAAGGGACCAACCTAGGAAAGCACCGTATGAATATTCATGTATAAATACAATCCAATTAAATGTTGTTATTCGAAGAAAAGACAAACAAACATGTCGATTACATATAAAATGCCCTCCTACTCCGGAAGTAGTCTTCATTTACAGAAGAAACCAAGGCTGTCTGGTGGAACAAAGTCGTTTTTCCAGTCACACCAAATCTTGATCATATCATTGCCCAGTAACAATTATGATATGTACTAACTTTTATATGAAACAAGTACACATATGCTAAATCTTGCACGTATATTTTGACAAACTTTTTAGGTTATGTGAATTTAGTTTTATTTTTTGTTACTTTGACTCCTTCTTTATGTACAGAAGTTATTCCAGCATGAGGATTTCCTCGCATTGGACGTCAAGACATGTTAGATTTTTTTTCTTTTGTACTATTCAAATAGTTGCACAGTGGAAAGCAATTTTGAGTCCTAATTATATTAGTCAGGCAAAAATTTATCATTTGTTTAAGCATAACAACATCTCATACTATGGGAACAATCTATACATATGGGCTCAACTTTTCCTCATTTGCGAAATTGATGTAACCTTGGGTGATCTAACAAGTCGCATGAATTTATTCTAAAAATCTCTATTTTATTGTTTTTCCGTATCACTTCAGTTTGTATACTTACTGCATCGTGACTTCTTTTGTAGCTTAGCAGACTTCTTTGGTTGTTTAATTATTGAAATGTTATCCCTGCATCTATCATGCTGCATTATTTTAACACTTTTTGGTATAAAGTTGGATGAATTTGTTGGAATCAGTGCAACTAGAGCTGACAGTGATCAAAAGTATACACAAGAAGAAAAATTAGCTCTGGATAAGGTAAATCCGAAAAATGCTATTAGAACAAAGAAAAGTAATCTATGAGACGTGTACATTCGAAACCATACTTTGAAGAATATTGAAAAGAAAATTGTTTTTTTCATGATATTTATGCTTGGATTCAATTTATTTTTAGAAAACCATCACAAAAATTAAAAAGGCTAAATCAAAAGGTTAGTTTATTGTTCAGTCCCTTCTAGTTTCGTCCTCTCACTCTAATGCAGTATGCTTTAGAAATTCAAGTCAACAATTTCATTTTATATAATAGGAATAAACATTGTTATCAAAACTTAATAAATGAATATAAATTATTCCGTTAGGTCACGATTGTGTGTTCGACATACCGCTATATCTACCTCTACCAAGGTGTGTGGTACCGTTTCCACTAGGGCATGTAATATTGAAATGTTGGAATATTGACAATTTTTACGGTATTGGAATATTGATATTGAACATGCGCAATATTGATGATTCAATATTGAGAATGTTGTTCCTGCAGCGACACTCAGTTGATTATACACTACCAAAAACTGCATCGCAAATCGCCTGAAAAATGATTTACAGTAACCATTCATCACTACATCCCTAACAAATGAAGTTGTGTGTTACTTTGCAAATTTGAAAATAATTTTTCTAAAGCCAATATTCATTGTTTTTTGGTTTAACAAGTTTTGCAAAAGTAAATTTAAAAAAAATGAACGAATTACATCCACTTAATTCTGCAATTTCCAAAGAAACTTTATGAAATTTCTTCGAAAAATTAACTGGTAACCATCAGGCAAAATGTAAACAGTGTGAGAGTGTATTAAAACCGACAAATGGATCTACCACTAGACTTCATGTGCACTTGCGTACTGTCCATAAGATAATTGTCAAGAAGAGAGGAGAAATTAAGGTTCATGTAACAGCAGGTACATGATATTAAATTAATAAAAGTACGTAAAAGAATTATAAAAAAAAACGTTAAAAAATACGTTCTTCCCTCCAAGATGAAACAATTGAGTCCTTGATGATTTTACGATCACATTATCACATCCTCGGTTTCAACGAATCAAAAGTTTAAATTAGGTACGAGTTTGGGCTTGCCTTACTTTTTTAGTATAATACAAATTTATAGCAAAAATTAAAATATTTGGGTTATAGCTGTTACCATTGGAATATAGCTAAGTAATGTAGTGATTTAGAATTCAATATTTCAATATCGAGATTTCAATATTGAGGGTCTCAAATATTGAAATATTGAATATTGATATTGAAAAAATTGAGCAATATTACATGCCCTAGTTTTCACTACTGCTGCTTTAAGAAAATGTGTCACCAATTTATTTACCAATGGATAGTTCTTTCTGAATATGAATATTTTCTTTTGACTCATGCAATATCATATTTTTACGGTTTGGTGTGTTCATTGTGACGACTTTTTAAGTGGAGGGAAGTCACAGTACCTGTTTCCAAACTCTTACACCCAGTTCAAAATATTACTTCCTAAAATTACTGGCACTCAACATAAAGTCTCATTGCATTTGGCACGCTGACTCATGAGGTAAGAGTCATACCACTGATTATGACTCGATGTATTTTGAGAGTAAATGCGTTTTATGACTCTGGCTCACCGAGAAAATTAAAGCTACTAAGGATGACTTGACTGACTCATTCACTCCTCTCTTTTATCTGTGACTCAACTACTGACTCATTCAATGACTAGCAACCGTTTTGTTGATTTATGTAATACTTTTCTGTTGAGATTGATCTTTTCCATCAAAATTGGAATCACCTAAATGCAACTATAAGTCTCCTAGTTGTGACTCGTTAGTCATGCCCATGACTCAAGCATACCAAACTATATAGATGTAACAGATACTGTCCAGAATCATTAATTAAACTTGGAGTCAATCAGTGAGAAGTCAATCACATGAGTCTTAAAATTGACTCATGAGTCTTAAGATTGATTCACGTATAAATTTTGTGAGAGGTACTAGAGAGCATGTGGTTAGTCACTTTGTAGTTGGTGACAGCCATTTACGCAGTAATTTTTCACCAGTCATTACTGACTCCTGTGAATCATTGCTCAAATTTGTTTCGACATCACTTGGAATCCTTAAAAAATACACCTCACTTTAATGCGCTCCATTTGAAGTTGCATGAAATCATTTATTTCATGAGTCATGACTCACTATGACTCATTTTGTTTGACATGAGTGTGAATTACGTTTTACATTTATTTAAAATATAAATTTGGGAATATCTCAAATTCTTTGCCGATTTTACTATACAAGATGCACAACAGCATTGCCAAGATAGCGGTATACCAGGATATAGGAACGGAAGTTTGGAAATATAAATCGGCGAAGTAGTGTAATATTTCGGTTTAGTTCTTGGAAGTAGAGGGAAATTAGCCTAACTTTAACACCATTTTCTAGCGTTGTGGCACATCTAACCAACTGGTTTCTGCTTCTATTTGATTAGCATTCGCATGTTCAGTTCACTCATACCAGATTCGTCCAATATAAATGGTCCACAATATACCATTAATGTAATATGAGATTTTCCAACATCTCATTTCGGGGAATTACAAACAAAAAAAAATTTATTCAAGTTCAAAAAATTAGGTGAAAGTTTTATGCTATATAAATAACCAATAATAATTAAAATCAGTTTTGTTCATTGAAATTTTGACTCACCACATACTAGTAAGAATTAATTATTAAATTAAAATTTCTCCAAGCAGCTAACTTTGGGAATGATCTAGAAAATGTATAAAAAATTTGAAAATAAAGGTTACAGGTTTAATTTTGTTGCGTGTTTACTTAAAACTAGACTTTGTGTGGAATTTAAAAAACAAATTTGCTTTTAATCATTAGTAAAAATTAAAATTAAATTTGTAGCAAATTTATAATACAGTAAAAAATTTTTACTGTATTATAATATTGGTTAGTTTGCGATTAATACAAGTACAAAAATATTCCGCGGTTAGTATTTTGGTTCCCAGAATAAATGTATTTTTAATTCCTTTAAAGTTGATTTGGGAGAAGTTTTGGCAACTGCACATTGAAGTACAAATAATGGTTAACTAAAATCAGGTGGACAATAAAATTATCGATGGATGCTCGTAGTTTGAATTATCGTAATGCCATTACACGTAAACTATAATTTTCATTGATCTCGTTCATCTACAAATTTGCACCAATTAAGTTAAAAATTTAACCAAAATTTATTAAATGTTATTTGGAACACATTGGCATTGTAGATTTCTGAATCTGTTTTTTTTTGGCTAAATATAAAAATCCAATCGTCAACTGTGCAACGGCGTGAAATAAAAAATAAAGCTAGTAACACATTTGTTCATAATAAAATTAAATATGGTTACTATGAGTTGAATTGCAAATACTTACACTGTGCTTACTTATACTAGCATCACACAGTCATTTGCAAGCAAAGCATATAATCAAATTAAAAAATCATACGATCAACCCATTGGTTGGTTGGGATCTTAGGAAAGTTTTGGAAGCGTCCGAATTAAAGACACTTCAATCATTTTTTCTTGATGAGTGTGCTGATAGTACTGGTTTCTTCAATTTTTTTCTTCCAATGAAGATGCGCTTGAATTTAGTCAACACAAATCTCGCAGCCAAACTTTGCCTCAAATTAGATGAGAGAGGTGGAAATGCTGATGATGGATTGTACTACTTCTTGTGTTTTGACTTAGGATTTTTTAGTTTATTGACGTAATTGTCAATACAGCATTCAAACTAAGGGTCGTTTCCATTTCAATGGTTGTAACTAACTTTGATAAGACAGTTTTCAACCCTACTACTTTCCAATGAGATATATGAATCATCGTAGTCTGTTTTAGGATTTTTTCGTTTTCATTTGTCATTTCTCCTCTAATCAACCTTGATATTTACTTAGATTATTTACTATTCCATTAGAACATTAGATTCTTCAACTATCATATTATCATTTAAAGCGGATAATGTGGTTAGTAACTAGGCAAAATTGACCATAGTGGAAATGAAGTAAAAAAGTATTAACTACGCCAATTTTCATTAATACAACCACTTACCATCCTAAGATAGTAATGGGAGCCAGTATTTAGACTTTATCATAAATGCATTAATTCGGCTGCATCTTATTGCCGATATTTTGAATTATTTGACAAGTCAAAATCTAACAAGATATATTCTTTTCACTTGGTATCAAACTTTGCACTAAAAATATTTCAATTATCTGATTTTGGTAGATACGAAGTCGTTGCTTCGAGTTCGCCAGTCATTTCAAAATTTGAGATTAAATTACATAAGCTTTTTATTAGTTTAACAGGAATTTGCTAAAATTTTTCAGTTGCCTTTGGGTTGAAATATGACTGAATTCCTACCTGCTTTTAAGATTTGTGGTCGAACTTTACACTGAATGCATAAGTTCATGCTTCATCTTACTAAATGGCGTTGCCTTATCCATTCCAACTTGAATATTTATACTTTTTACTTACGCTGAAAGTCTTAAACTCTTCTTACGTTTTCCATATAGTTCGTGCCTGAACTTATTTAAAATTTTGTCATTGGTATTATTGGTTATGCTTCGACAAATTATTTAGATTTGTGGAGATGGAACTCCAGATTGATGAGGAGAGGACAATTTGGCTCAGGTAATATGCGGAACATAGTTAAACATTTTAGTGGTAGCTTACAACGAAAAAAAATTAAGAAAAGAGATTAGTGTGGTAAGTACAGAATTAGTCAATTCTGAATTCTAGTAACAATTTTAAGACAAAGAAAGAGAGTATAAAACGCTGACAGTGAATCAAACTATAGTGTCTGCCATCTTTAATTTTACTTTTGAGTTCTTGCTTTGCAACCCCAATTTTTGAAGTAATGGAGTTAACTTGAATTAAAGTCTTCATACTGGAGAAACCATAAACATGAATTTAAAATTTTTGAAGAGAAGAGCCTGAGCTAACAAGCTAAAAGGGCTAATAATATGAATCCACAAGAGTCTAATTAGCAAAGAATTAGGTTAACACTATCGTCAGTAAGGCGGTATTGTTAACCTAATTCAAATTGTCTCCTAATACACTTTATTTTAGCTTCGTAGGATTGTGTCGAATTCCTTATATTTGGACTATCAAAATGAGGACGGATACTTGATGAACTGGTTGAGTCGTGAGTTCCTTTTTTAGTCTTTTTAACATTAAAAAATATCATGTTAAGCAAAACATTATCTCTTAATTTATTTTCGACCGATTTCTTTTATTGGCAAACACAGATGCTTAAATGTTTTGTACACGTTAGTGTATAATTTTAGTGCATTTGTTCTTTGATCTGTGGAGAAGGGTGTATCTTAATGCTACAGTCAAAATTGAAATATAGCAACGTAATTTTAAAACATAATTTTAGGTTCAATGGTTAAGATGATTACAACAGCAGGTTGAAATCTTCAGTTTGGGGGAAAGTTTTGTGGCAATAGGCATCAAGCACAAAAAGTGCAATGGTTTTCTTTCAGAACTAAAATTCTAATATTTTATCCCACATTAGTTAGTAATATTATTTTTCGCTTACTTAGGTTTTTAGGAAATGCTGGTAATATATTGTAGCAAGTTTGTATAACGTTACTGCTTAAACCTAATCAATCCACACAAACGAAGTAGTTAAATGAGTATTCAATGTTTAAATAAGTAACCTGCATTCTACTCCAGATAGTTTGTAAATTTTGCTTACAATATTGGAAATTTGGCATTGTCTTCAATCTATTTTCAATGAATGCAATTTTTATGGGCTTCGAAATTTTTACATCCTAGAAACAAACTCTGTTAATTTATTAAAAAGTAAATAAGGATAGCAAGAACATAAACAAAATTGTTAGAACTGATTACCAAATTTTATAAAAATTAAAATTTTTAGGAGTGCTTAACCTCTGTTTAATTCCTATTCAGCTGGAAATCGTTGTCTTTCTAGATTTCAAAAGGTCAGTTTTTTTTGTTGGATAAAAACAAGTATTTTTTTCTTTCATTTTATTTATTTTAAAATTCAGAAACCTTGTACACTTGTATAATTAAATAGTAAAAAGTGGCAAGAGAAGTATAAGGAAGAAAATTCTCTAAATAAATAATTTAGAATATTGAGAAATAAATAAAATAGGGAGACCGCTCATGTTTTTGCTTTATAGGTGTACTATTTGACACAAACATGACTTCCAATTTGAACTTTATGCTCGTTTTGCTCTTAAATCTGTTGGTTATAGTGAAGCATTTTCCCCATGTAAAATACAATGTTTCAAATCAATTGCGGCAAAAATTGTTCTTATATCAAAATTAGTCTTAGAAAGCCCTGCTCTTGTAAATGCGCTGGATTGCATAGAAAACTTATGAAACTGTTAGTTTTAGTTTTTCGAACACAGGAACAATTACTAGGTTTTCGTGGATAAGCTTTTCCTATTCTATACTGTACAATCGAAAAATGGAAAAAGAAACCAGAGGAGTTTATCTCCGAGGTTCCGGAAAATTTTTTGGTACAGCCAAACCTTAATGTAATTGACGTCTTGTTTTTTTTAGTTCTATAAATTTATTTGAAGAAGTAGTTACTGCGTTGTTATCATCTGATAAATTAAAATATGGATAATTTTGTTTCAAAAACGGTCAAATTCGTTCATAAAATAAATAGGTCTGAGATTTTACATAAACTTTCACGTAAATCAGATTTACATACCCAAATACTACTGAATTGTTAACTGTTCAAGCAACAAAAGGATTGAGTAAGAGAACGGAAGCCAATTGCTGCAACCCAGCAAAATACCATTACTTTTTTTTTTAATCTGTTTTTTTTTCAGGTGAGGGTTTAGTTAAGATTTCATTAGGTTTGTTCTGTAGGTTCTCAGCTAGGTTGTTAGTTTTTCGTTTTTGGTTAGGTTAATTTAAGTTTCTGTTTAGCTTCTAAGTTAGAATTTTTTAAAGGATTTTCCTTACTAAGCTGCTAATCGTTATTAGGTGTTCTGTAGGGTTTTAAAGAGATTTTTTGGGGGTTTATTAGGTTTTCGGCTAGCGTTATGGAGCTATGCATGAGAATTAGATTTTATGTCCTCTAACCGATGATTAGCTGAGCATGTTTGAACCAGGATTAAGAGTCATAATTATAACTATCCGAGGTTTACGTCCGGTTATCTCTATATGATTAATTGCACATATTCTTAACTTAGACATTAATTTAATTACGCAACCAGTAAACAATTTTTGGAATAATGTGAATTGTTACCGCTCGTGGTCATCTTAATTCGATGATCATTACTAGCCACTCATCATGTGAATTCTTACTAATGTACATTTATAACCGAATATTCCTTAGCTAATCGCGTATTTTTTTAGTTTTATTTAGATTATGTGTAGATTTATGTCTTTGGATAGCTAAGTCTTGTAGACTACTACTTAATTTTTTAAGACTTTTCTTCTTTATGTACCCTTTCTTTTTGGTTTCTATTATAAATTTGATTGAGTTGCTAGGTTCGTTGGCAAGTTTAATATTTATTTATTTTTTTGAAATTCTGGCAAACGTTATTCGTGCTAAGTTTAAGTATCGTTTTTAAATTTTTGGTTGATTTTATCGCGTAGTTTTAGCTTTTGTCCTAGATATACATATAACTTTTAAGTCCTTGTTTAAATTTATTTATACGGACCTTATTACAATATTCTAAGTTGTTTTTCTAATCGATAGAAATAAGTGGTGGTAATAGGTGGCGGCAATCAAAATTTATCTGAGCCGAAGTGATTCACATCTGATATTTTCAGCCAGACTGTTTAATTTGTCTTAACCTTGCAGATAAAGTGAGAAACCTCCTTTAAATGCCTAAGTGTCCAAGTATGCTTAATTTGATGATGACAAAAGTGATTATTAAAATAATGTTTCATAATTATAATTATTCTTAGTTGAGGAGGTAACCAACTCACGTCATAATTGTTCAAATAATTTATAGCTGCAAGTCGCTCACAGTTAGCTGAAGACTACTGATTTAATTTGTGCATTTTTAGAAAGGAATATTTCAAATTTTAGTAATACCAAATGTACAGAGCCTAAGTAAGGTTAGCTCTAAAGTATTAAAATTGAGAGGCAGATTGAAAAATCGTGTGTTACCCCTGATTTAGACTTCAAGAATTATTTCCATGATCTTCAATTACTTGAAAATTTTCACTTCACTTTCAATTTTTACCATTTATACTCCTAATTGAAAAATATCACTTCCTTTTCATTTCAAGAAAACTTCATTTCAATTTTTTTTGAAGTTTGATGACCATTTAGACTTCACGAGATTGTCATAGGAGGTTGCAGATTCAAAATTTTCAATTTCTTGAAAGTTGAATCCATTTCAACTTTCAAGAAAATGAAATGATAATGATTTACAACTTTGCCCCATTTTGTGATGGCGCTAAAAATCTTTCAGACAAGTTTCGACTCACGTTCAACTTTTCTTGAAGTGAAGTTGAAATAAATAACGTGATCAATTTTCTTGAAGTTGTCATGAAGTATAAATGAGTAAAAAAAATTGAAAAAAAATTAATTGAAATTGAAATGAAATTGAAATGATCATGAAAATAATTCTTGAAGTCTAAATCAAGGGTTAAACACATTTTGCGAAAAAAAGTAACCCCTGAAAAGGTTTGCAAAAGAAAACTCTAACTTATTGTTATAACCTTTCAACTCCAACTTTCAAGTGGAGGCTCTTACTTTGGCGCAGAGAAGAACGCTAAAAGCCATCCTTATAAGGCTGAAATTTGCCAAACTTATCTGGGATCAGTGTATAACTTCTCATCTAGTGATCGAATAGTCAAAATTTATTGGGCATTATACTTTGCTTTCAAAGCTTTTATAGACTAATAATACCTAACCATAAAAAAATTAGTTTATAAAAAAAATGTGAGCATGCTCTCTTGTTCAAAGTGCATTGGTGGAAAAAAGTACGCTCTATTTCGTTCTATAGTGTAATTCGATTACGGTGATAGCAAAGGTCATGATGATGGATAAATAAAGATCGGATATTGTCTTAAAATTAAAACAGAGTTCAAAGAATGCCATAGGCTTCAGTTGCATTACTTGTTACCGGCACTGAAATTATAGGCGGGGATTGAGTTGGTAAACGTTTTCAGGGTTTTGATTCTATAAAATTCCATCTAATCTACTAACTGAATTGAAATAATTTTAGATAGAAATATGGATATAAACGCAGCTGCAAGAGCACTAGAAAACGTAAGAATATATTCATATTAAATTAATTCTAAAATGTCCGCAATGTGGTTGATTTATATTTCAGAATATCCAATGGCGTAAACAGAACGATATAGACAACATACTAAATGATAAAGAAGTACTCAAGCTTCAAAAAAGTTATCCAGCTACATATGGGAAAGCAGTGGACAAGGAAGGATATCCGGGTAATGATAAAATATTAAATCGAAATCAAAAATGAATTAAATATTCTTGGTTGCAGCCCAACAGATTTTAATAGCAACTTGTTTGTACAGGCAATGAAATGATATATGGCAATTGGAACATGAGGAAAGCAATGGTAGCTGGGAAGCGAAGTCAATTGTTCCGTCTTATAATATCATCTTTTGAACGGATGACAACAATTGCACGGAGTGTGGGAAAACACCAGTTTGTATCATTAATTGACATGCAAGGATACAACCTTAGAGAACATGGTTGTTTTGCGTGTAAGATTTTCTAAAAAAAATATATCATTTTTTCTTACTTAACATTTTTTATGTATGGTTTTGTCGGTTGAGACGGTACAAAAGATGCATTAGTGGGAAGCATCAATTCGCTGCTAATTACAGTCTTGCAATTGCATGGTTGAGTAACTACCAATTACACATAAAATCCCAACTACTCATTTATATTATGTCAGCCATTACTTCCAAATTTAGGCAATTTAAATTGTAATTTAATTATTTTGAGTACAAAATAATCTAAATATGTAATTGCGGAGTTTTATATAGCCACAATTAAAATCATATATTACAATACTAACGAACGAACGAAATATATACAAAAAACCAGCGAAGGAGCAAATACTAGAGATATTACTGCTGTGGTGTTTGTTGTTGTTTTTTTCTTGCGATTATTCATGGTTTGTAAATATTGTATATAAATTTGCATGCACAGGGTAATTTAAAACCCGGATCTAGCTAGCCACGAGGTGTCGATGAAATGCTACATGTAGTCAGTTTGCTATGGGCTACTCTGTAGAATTTTCTCTCAAATGAGGGAAAATAAAAAAAAAGGCGTTTTAAATTTGCGTTCCCCTCTCTCGGAATCATCGTTTTGTCATTTTCACTGCAAACAATCATTAGATTAGGGATTTATTTTGTAACGCCGCGACATAGTAGGAATAAGAATACAGGTAGCAACCGGTATTAGGATCATGAATTCACTTAGCAACTATTTCTAGGATTATGATTACATGTAGAGTATTCAAGAAATTCCATAATTTTCAATTAAATGATTCCAAATTTATGTTGTACAAATGTACACGGGGCAATGCCGGAGCTCACTGAGGCGGTAAGCCAACAAAGAATGCAGAAAATAATTTTAAATCAAACTGTATTAACCGATTTGCCTTAAAAAAGTTTAGTTTTTTTTCTATGGAACGTTTCAGGATCCTGCAAACTTGTAGCTAGAATCAGGTTAAAAGAAACTCCCACTCTTTGAAATCGAATATCTTTTGTTTCAAATTTTATATGAACATGTTATCACATGACAGTCAAAGCTACTGTCTATAAAAATCCATAATTTTAATAAATTTTGCTATTTATTAGAAACGAAAAGTGTCTATTATAAATTATAATTTATTTGTGTTCATAGGTATGGCATTCTATGCTGATATCGCGATATCTTATGAAAACAATTATCCCAATAGTGTATACAAATTCATCGCCATTAACAGTAAGTAAAACTAAGTTGTTTGCAAACAGCAAAGTTTGTTCGTTTTAGCTGATATCTCCCTAATATCGTCGAAGATTATAATTCTAAATTATATGCAAATAATGTACTATGTTTGATTTTTTTATCACAGCCCCTGGAATATATGAATGTACGTAAATTCAACTGCGCAAGTAGCAAGTGAGTTATCCTTGAGTTTTATCAATTAAATTAAATTTCTGTTTTCTTTTAGCTGCTTTTGAAATTCTGCGGCCATTGATGAGTAAATCAACTCAAGATGCGATAAATGTAATGAAAGTTATAAAAATTAATTTAAAATACACATAACATACATTTCCCAAACTAATATGCATTTATGGGTACAGTTTTTTGGATCAAATAAGAATGATTGGCAGCCATTCATACTGAATTTATTTTCGAAAGAACAAATTCCACCAAGATTTGGCGGGACAAGAACCCCCTAAAATTTACCCGGATGACTTCAACAACATCTAACAACATCATTGTGCAATGTTAATAAATAAAAATCCAATAAAATGAAAATTTTGCTTTCAGCAAAAAAATATTCGTAAAATGCTACCGCTCGTTTACGTTAAATAATGTAATGCTTTGAAATGAAACAAAATTTCATAATTTACTTTGACGAAAAATGCTCATTTTTTTCTCAAAAGTAGTCATAAGTTTACTGAAAGTTTTACAAGTATCAAATGTTCAATAACTATGACATTTTGCGCTAGGCAATGAAATTCTACGAATATTTTCGTGTAGGTTTGGAAAAAGTGAAATTTCTTTCAATAAATTATGCTCCAAGTTCGCGCTTGATTTCAAAGTTTTTCGTTGTCCTCCCACTTCCAAGTAGTTAATCACTAGAAAATATTTACAATTTGACTATTGTTGAAAATCACATCGAAATTTTTCTTTAAAGTTTGATTAATGTATGATGTAAAATCTCTATTTATCTATTTATTATTTATTATTTTATAATTATTTATTATTTATCTTTAAATTATCAAACTGCTTTATTATTAAGCCAGGTACCCAAATGTATAAGTTCCTGCTGAGTTACCCGAAATGGTATCCATGGCACTTACTGGTTTGGACTTAGTTTGGCAAAAGGTGGTACCGTAAAATCTCTGACACGCAGGAAAAATAAAAACCCACCGAAATCCAGACACGCGCAAAAACTCACGAAAACTCAAACATTCGCCAAAACCCACTTCCAAACTTAGATTTGCGCCAAAAACCGAAACATGACGAAAACCAAATTATTAGGAAAAATCAAACACACTAAAACCTGGAAGCTCGCCATAACTCCGCACATACCAAGCAATCGGACTTCTGTCCTATTGCCGGCGTTTTTGCTCTCAAACTCTGCATTAGCAATGTAATTTTTTGGTTCCCGCAGCCTTCATGTGGATCCTCGAAGTCCTCCAGTTTCTTTCCGCAGCCCTCTTGTGGATTCTCGCAGCCCTCCATTGGGTTCCCTCAGCCCTCCCGTGGGTATCCGCAGCCCACCCGTGCGTATCCGCAGCCCACCCGTGGCTATCCGCATCCCACCCGTTGGTTCCCGCAACCCTTTTTTGGTTTCTCGAAACCCTCTCCAGTGGGTTCCCGCGGCCGTGCCGTGGCTTGCAGCTACCCTCCGGTGGATTTTCCCAATTCTCCCATGGGTTCCCGCAGCCCTCCTGTGGATTGTGGCAACTCTTCTGTAAGTTACAGCCCTCTCGTGGATTTTCGCAGCCCTCCCGTGGGTTCTCGCAGAATTCCTGCGAATTTTCTAAGCCCTCCCGGGGGTTGCCGCAGCCCTCCCATAAGTTTCCGCAACCTTCCCGTGGGTTGCCACAGCCCACCTGTCAGTTTTCGCAGCCCTCTCGTGTCTTCCATCAGACCTCTCGTGGATTCTCTCAACTCTCGTGTTGATTCTTGCAGCCCTCCTGTGGATTCCCGAAGCTCTCCAGTGCGTTCCCGCAGTTCTCCAGTGGGTTTCCGCAGACCTCACGTGTGTTTTCGCAGCCCTCCGGTATCTTCCCACAACCCTCTTGTGGGTTCCCCCAGCCAACTTGTGGGTTCCCGCAGGCCTCCCGTTGGTTGCAGCAACCCTCCCGGCACCAAAACAGAGACACGCCCCAAAACCCAAACAGGCTCCAAAGATTTTCGGATGTCTGGAGTCTGGTATGCTGAATTACTTTGGTGCTTGGGACGATATGGGGTGCTTTGGCATTAATTTTCATGCATACACGACGTTTTAGTGTAACTTTATCATATTAGTTATTAGTTACACTAACAAATATTCTTTGTTCAAAATGCCCATACCAGNGTTTTAGTGTAACTTTATCATATTAGTTATTAGTTACACTAACAAATATTCTTTGTTCAAAATGCCCATACCAGACGGGAGATATTGTATGTATGTGAAAAGTTTTTGTTTTTCATTCACGTAATTTTGATATGTGTGTACAAAACCTTCATGTATTTCTGATGTGTGTGTGTAAATCCTTCATGTATTTTTTATGTATTGCTGATGTGTGTGTGTAAATCCTTCATGTATTTTTTCATGTATTTCTGATGTGTGTGTGTGAATCCTTCATGTATTTTTTCATGTATTTCTGATATGTGTGTGTAAATCCTTTATGTATTTTTTCATGTATTTCTGATGTGTGTGTAAATCCTTCATGTATTTTTTATGTATTTCTGAAGTGTGTGTGTAAATCCTTCATGTATTTTTTAATATATTTGTGATGTGTGTGTAAATACTTCATATATTGTTAAAGGTGTTTTTGGTTCATGTTTTTGATATTGATCCCCCCTCATACATTTAATGTTAGATCAACAAGCTAAATACCAATGTCCAACACCACAGTGTGGAAATTCTGTTTCAATTAGGTGCTAGAGTTGTACTCCTTCTCTCCCAGTATACTGCCCACTGAAATCATGGGTAATCGATTTGAATATTTAACTTCTATTTGACTTCTTTCTAATTGATAATTTATATCTAATATAATCTTATTTTTACTAAAATTTACTAAATATTTTGAATTGTGTAGTTTCCAGTTACGAAAAATACTATTTACTAATCTTAAGACAATCTGGAAAAATACGCTTTAATCCGATCAATGCTATATATAATATTTTACATCATTCGGTTGCAATTTTTATAATTCGTGCAGGAACCAGAACCAGATCATGGGTTGTTAGTAAATGAGCAAAAAGTGCATTTGGTCGACCTTGAACATTATATTTACAGTCCTCGTGCTAATACCAATAGTCCAAAATTAGCTTCTCACTGTTTTAAAAGTTTGTCCAACACTAACGAAATGAAACAAATTTCAGAACCCTCACGACTATCTTATGTCGCTTTAGGACCCACATTTGCTTCATTAAAAAATATCAGACTAAAAATTTTTTTCTTTATAATCCATTAAGTTAAAGGCTGTTGCGTTTTTCTAATCTTCGTCATAGTATTCATCTAGTTCATCAAACCTTGTCGAGTTTGTGTTACGATTGTTCAAATTCTGAACGCCGTTGTTAACTTGTTGAGTTACATGATTAGTTGAGTATTCCGTCAAAGGCGGGGGTGCAAAATACGGTCCTATGCAAATTAAGAAAAAATATAAAAATTAAACCCAATTATTTTTTAGATTACTTTCTAATAAAATATTCATTAAAAACTTTGGTCATAATGAACTCATAATTTTGTCTCACTCATAGTGATAATAATTTTGTTGAAAATCTCAAGACAATTTAATATAATGTGTTGTGAATGAATGAAGAATTTGAGTTAACGTTTTCTACTGTATGTTAGGTAGCGAAGAAGAATTTTTTTTAACTTTCTCTTTTTTCGGAGGGAAACCTGAGCATTGGTAAGGAAAGGGTTGTGTCTCATGATGAATCCCATGAACCATGAAACATACCTGGGCACATTCAAAGCGTCTAAACTAATTCATAATTTGAGATCGAAAATTTATCATAATTGGAAATTTAATACAAAATTTTCAATTATGTTAAATTGTCTAATTCTGTCACTCGAGTTACCCAAATTTTTGGGTCAAAATTTTTTTGCCAGCGTAAAATACAAGTATTAAAAAATTCTTTTTTCTCGCAAATGATTTTATACATTTTCGAAGATTTGTTTTTTTCTAGATAATATTTAACCTAGGTAGGATTTTATTCCCTCGGGATTATTTTTATTCATGCAATACTAATGTTTTTAGCCGCGTATTTAATTTGTTCCTTATGTTTAACTTCAATTGTGGAAAAAGGACTTTGTCGAGATTAGTGTTCCACAAGGCTCAGCTTTTGGTGTGAGCCAGAGCCAATGGCTCACCCGAGCGGTGAGCCAGCTCATGAGCCATGGCTCTGGCTCCGCACTTTTGTTGAGCTGGCTCATGAGCCAGAGCCATGGCTTATGGCTCAACATAAAAAAAAATTTTTTTTCACGTCAATATGTCCATTTTGCTAAAAGTGATAATGACCTATTGAGAATAAGCCAACACAAATCATAATTATGAACTGGCTAAAGGCAAATTGACTTTCAGTGACCAAAAGTTTCAAAAATTAAAAAAAAAGCGATGATTTGGAAGAAAACAAATGAAAAATTAGAGGGAAGAATTTAGGCGAAAAGTTGAGCCATTGAGCCATGGCTCACAAGTTTCGTTGAGTTGGCTTATGAGCCATGGCTTTGGCTCAAAATTACTACATAAGCCAGAGCCATGAACTGGCTCTGGCTCAGAAATTTTTGTGAGCCAGCTCGAGCCAGAGCCAGAGCCATTGAGCCAGCTCATGAGCCAGAGCCATGCGGAACACTAGTCGAGATATTGGGCTATTACCTTTTTCACGGTGACTACCTAGAGAGCTGGGACCTAGCGCATTCGATTCAGCATCAAATTTCCAATAGGAATTACTTATCATTTACCAAGTTAAGTGACTCTGTACACACTTGCATCGAGATGAGTCTAGAAATTGTTACCTAATTTTATAGAAAAATGTCTTTGTCGTGGTGTTGGGAATGTATCTTTATATGGTGACCACCTAGAGGAATAGGAGCTAGCGCATTCGATTCAGCATCAAATTTCCAATAGGAATCACTTATCATTTAACAAGTTAAGTGACTCTGTATCAACTTACATCGAGATGAGTCCGGAACTTTTTACCTAATTTAGTGAAAAAAGTCTTTGTCGTGGTGTTGGGCATGTATCTTTATCTGGTGACGACTTAGATGGCTGGGACGTAGCGCATTTGGTCCAGCATCAAATTTCCAGTAGGATCAGTTATCATTTACCAATTTAAGTGACTCTCTATCAACATACATCGAGATGAGTCTGGAACTTATAAAATAATTTTGTGGAAAAAAGACTTTGTCGAGATATTTGGCGTTCTCCTTTTCACGGTCACCACCAAGAGAGCTGAGATAAATCCATCCATGTTCTAAACGAACAGACTCTAGTGTGAAGAATACCTTCCGTATCTAATTCAAATGGAAATTTTTCCTCCTTGAAGAAAGTTTCCTTTAGTGTCAACTTCGAAAGTTTCAACTAGTCTTCACCATGACTTACAATTTAGCTGAGTCAGAGTCACCAAATCTCTAAACATTTTTTTTTAATGTTAGAAATTTAACATTCTTGATTAAATCAATTAATTGTATAGTTACCCATTTGGGAGTGTCTTAGTAATTATACCATTTTTATTGTTAAAATGATACTACTGACACTTGAATAAATTATTATCAATCAATCAATCAAATGACTCCTAACGCTCACTCTGAGTCATGATACTCTGAGTCATGAAACTCAGAGTCACTGTAAGAGTCATGCCTCAGGTGTGCGGGTCTTTGAAAACAATAGTTTCAAATTCGAAGGGTAAAAATTAAATGTACATGAAAAATGTAACCTCGTGGGAGACTAACTCTGAATTGCATCTGAGTATGGTCACGCTGAGGAATTTTTGATCACCACAACTCGCTGAGGAAACTATTAGGACATTAGGAGAGAGTGAGAAAAAAAAATTCTTCTTCACCACCTAACATACCGTATTATTCGTCATCCCATATTACAGGTTTTCTAAATCCTAAGTAATACTAGCAGTGTACAATGTTCAAGACATTCTACACTGCTTTTCTGGATGTATTTTTCTGCTCAATTAAGTCTTGGTTTATTTTGGTAGTGTGGTAGCAGACTCTAGAAAAAGGAAATAATAAAATACAACCAAGAATATCAAAAACATCGGATCTTAGGAACATAATTTTAAATTTAATATTTGTTCATTATTCGACTGTAATGAACATCGGATGTTATGAACTGAATATCCTGGTCCCTAAAGTACGTTCTAGCCGACGTCCACAATATATTAGAAAATTGATAGTTGGATTTCAGCGTGTATCAAAAATAAGGTACAAGATTGCCACAACATCGTTAAACATACCTGAAACACACTATGAAAACTCAAATAAAAACTTACTCCCACCATGATTTGATTGGCTTGTTGGAGTGAGTGGTGTACCCACTGCAGATGCAGCTGGTGTAATACTTGGATAATTCCATGTGAGATTATGTACTGAACCTGTGCTACTGCCTCCACCATGTGTAGCATTCCAATAACTTTCTAAATACTCTGCTAAATGTTCACAAGCCTCTTCCAATTGGTTCTCTTCTAATATTACATCAAAAAGCTCAGGAGAACATTGAGCTAATTTCTCTGCTGCTACCATTTGGACATTAAGATTTCGTGATTGAGACTTTCCACGTGATTTTATTAATCGTTGAAGAACTTTTGGTGATGAAATTTTTAAATAAACTATAATTGGTGCCAATGAAGTTTTCACCAATTGAGATGGATGGTTGATGGTGTCACAGTCAAGAATAACTAATTGGAGTGTGCGGGAGAGTTCAAAAATTCGTTCAATTTCTGATTGCACTTCAGCCAAACAATTTGACCTTGAGTTGTTACTTCTATCGATGAGTCCGACTGTACTTTTTTTTGAAGTATTATTAAGTAGTGATCGTTTTGCTAATGAAATATCAGTAGAAACTCTTGTAATTATAATTCTTCCTTCAAATTTATGTTTCAAATAATCAAAAATTGCTTTTTGCATCATATCTGTCACTTCATAGCCTTTGAGTGATGGACCAACGAGAACAACTGGACGCATTGAAGGGACTACATCATACGGTGGTGTATGTTCAGTTTTTTTAACAAAAAATGGTGACTTTCGTTTTTCTTTTGGTGTAGATGATTTACTGGCACCAATTTTTAAATTTACTATTGAATCCGTATCATCTGAAGGTGAGCCAGCATCACCATATGGATCAATTTCATTATTTATACTTTTATTTGGTGAAGATGGACTCACGCTGATGGAACTATTTTGAAGAAGACGTAAATTTTCAAGTTTAATTGGTGAAGGGATGAATCCAACTTCAGAGTCTTCTTTGACAAGACGTCCAATCCACCAATTATTATCATATTTCTCTTTTATATGGACGTAATCTTTGATTTCAAATGAAATTGCTGATCCATGGACAGGTGAGTCGTCATCAATGGATCCATCATAGTATACATTTGTACGAATTGCAAAAGCTACAGGTTTGCTTCTTGCTTTTTCTAATTGATTAAGAGCTTGTCGTTCTGTCTCACGACGAAGAACTTCGCGCTCTTCATCCAATGACAAATCACTTTCAGATTGATGAGAAAAAGCAGAGTCACGTGAACCTTTTCTCTCCTGTAAGAGTCCATGTTTACTAAAATGATTTCGATTGTACAATTGTAACTTCCGATTGTTCATTTTTAAATGATTTTTTGAAGATATATTGTTATTTTTTCTCTGAATTATGACCGTATGATGAGAAGTTGATGTCAGTAAAGTGTTGACATTTTGAACCACCAGAAATAAATTTGATGAACTACAGGATAACTATAAATATTAGTGCAGATACATTTGTAATTTATAGTAGTTTGATACTTGTAAACGGCACCTAAATTTTTGATGTTTGAGTTAGTAATTTACAGTATTCAATTGTTTTTATATATCCAATCATCACTTACTGAAGTTTTGTATAATTGATGTGGCTACAAAATTACAATAACTCAAATCCACACATAATATTTGAGTATAAAATTTTCTGCAAATTTGAATAAATTTGAATTTGCCAATTTCAATGAGGTGTATGAATTATAAGGGTGGTTGGATATATGTTACTCAAAAAAAAATTTTTTTTTAATAAAGTAAAATTTAATTTTTTTAAAGAAATTTTGAAATCAGTTGGCTGATTTTATTTAAATGATTTCATTTTGTAACAATTTACTAATATTAACTTTGTTTAGTGGAACATCAATTTTAGACAGTTATTAGAAATCGATATTTTTGTTGAGAAAATGTGAAAAGAAATGTAACAGATAAAAATACAAAATTTGGTACCGTTTGACAATAAAAACTATATAGTAGAGATATAATCTATTCATACCCAAAAAATTTCCAAAACTTTTTAAACAATTTTTTGATGTTTGGTAGAGTTCTTCACTGGATAGTTTGTTACTATGGCTCTATGAGTAATCTTGAGTTAGAATAAGCCAAAGCATATACTAATACAGGAAGAATTTTATTTTAGTTTTTTTTTTCAGTCTATTTTTAAACATTGGAAATCATACGTAGAAGCAACTGCAGTTGTCTCGTTTCAAAACCAACACACATGGTCTATCCGGCTGGATCCGAAATAATTTCTATCATTTTGGCAACTATAGTGCTGGTTTAACAAAAAGTAAATGTTATTTGTAGATTCCATTGTATGTGCATTAGAACATGTAGAAGAAAACATTATTGGCAAAGTTGAGTGTCCTAATTATAACACTTTTCTATCTTCTAATTGTTAGTAAACTAATACATCGTCATAGATTTTGGAGCCAGATATTTCCCAAATGAAAAATTTTGTTCTTGTTCTAAAACTTGTAGAAAAGATGATCTTTTTTTTTCATAAAACTTCTAGTATAGAAAAGTATAGTATCTGTAGTCACTTCTTGGCAATTATTGCTTGCCTACGGGTACTAATAAGGTTTCAAAGTTTAAATTTTGCGCTTCAACTATAGGAAAACAAAAAAATTTATTAATCGAAAATTTAATGATCTATTATTTTATTTTTTATCCTTATTTTTCCTGTTTCAATTAGTCCTTTAGAGTTCGTTATTTGATCAATTAGGGTTTCCCGCGTAGAAAAATGTTCAATGGTTATTATATGAATATGCATTTATTATGTAAGTATATTTCGCATATGCAACTGAGATATTGGAATATTTAGTCAAATGTCGGGTTATTACGGCAATATATGTGGTCATAAGTGTTGAACAACAATAAATATGACTACGGGTACTATATTCATTGTGGTATTACATAACTGCGCACTTTTTGGCGCATCCTAAATGATAGACACTTTAATAGCTTTCTGTTAAGTTAAGTGATTGAACTAAAACATTTTTTAAGTTCAAAAACGTTGAAATACTAAATGTGCTCAGAAATGAAAAGTGTGCGCAGTTTAATAATATCCATTGATTAATACTTTGAATATAAATATTTTACTTTGATTCCTTTGTAACATTATTGCGTTGTTGCAGGAGTCGATTGTTTAATAATTGTAGAAATTATAAAATTATTTTAAATGATAAGAAAGCCTGTTGCTTTTTCTATGTTTTTATTCTTCCTAGTTTTTTTGCTAAATGATATAACTTTCTAGTTTTTGCAAAAACCGGATATATTATTATTATCATACAATTTGTATTTATCAACATATTTCTAAATCATTTATTTCTTAATTAGTATTAAAATTCGAATAATTTTATACCTTGTATAATTACGCACAAAGAGTCCCATAGACAATTACTAAGGTACAACGTGCGAACTTTAACTTTTCAGTCTCGCTATTTTATGAAACTAATCAACAGAATCGTGAGGATTAATACAAAAAACTATAATTCTATATAATTAAAATAAATTTTGAAAATATTCTCATTTGCAACGATTTACCTACCTCATGTAATAATAAATCAAAAAAATTATTTTATAAACTATATTGCCGTTTGAATTTGTATTATTTTTATAGATAAAAGTTACTTAAACTTTATTTTTACTTAAACTTTATTTTGAGCTTGACCGATACCACAATCTAAAAAGAAACATCGAACTTTATACTTTTTAAATCACACTCGCAGAATTCACAATTTTGCAACAAAAATATGAACTTTAAAATATTTCATTTTTCATTTCTTTTTCCGAAAAAGGATATACATTATAAATGGTTTCACATAGAAGTTGTCCCATTGTGTATGATTCAGATCCTATAATATATTACAAAATGAAATAAAATTGTAGCTGCGTAATTCGTTAACTCTATTATCTTTAGTTTAGCTTAGTCGTAAAGAAATTTTTTCATTTTTTTTTGTATTTACTTAATTAGTTTTATTTTATTATCTCTAGCTTAGTCCAATTCAATTAATTTAGTTTAGTAAATTTTTATTGGAAATTTTCATGTGGATTGTACAACCAATCATGTTTCTCCTGCATTTGGGACGATTCGGAGGCAGAGAAGTAGTAAGTTTCACACTTTTGATGGTCGCTAAATGGTGCGGTCATCAAAATATTTCACCGTAAAGTGAGAACTAACATTATTGCTAAACCTCAACTTTGCCTAAGCTGAACATTGCAACTAGAATCACATGGGCAGTTAGACGTCCAGGCAGACTGTGTTAGTACATTAATGCACTAATGTACATTAGCAGTAATATTTCATTGTTGAGATTCTCGTTTAGTTTTTAAATTTTATTAAGTTGTGAATTATGTTTAAGAATTTTAGACAATAAAGTAATTTACACTAGGCTTTAGGCAGTTAAGCATTAGAACCAATGCAATATGTACTAATTTACAACTGATCGTGTGACCAATTAGAATGAATTGACCCGCAATTATAATCACTATAAATTTTATAAATTATTATTCATCATGAATTTAAAAACAGCATAGATAGTTTTTTCATAGTTTTTATAAACTTTACTGAGGTCCCACATGATACTGGCATAGCTGTTCTTATAAAAGCTGGATGACATTTATGCACTCTATCATATAGTTTACCAATGTAAGCTACTTATTTTGTTATTCATACTCTATAGCAGAAACTAACTTAGTCTACGGTTGATTGATTAGTTCTGCTATCACATTGTTAGCTTGACTATGAGTATCCAAGGCTCCAATTACAGTATGTCCGATTGTTCTCGGATGAATAAATAGTTCATAATCATTTCCACCTGGAGATGTCTTATCACCAAAAAAATGTATATTAGAAAAATTTGGTAAGTATTGAAGACACATAGTCTTATCCCAACCAATTGGAAATACATCAAATCCAATATCTCCAGCTATTGCACATCTCAATTCAGAGTCAGGAAAACGCGCTTCTATAGCTTTTACACACTGTTCGCGTACTTTATGAACCTAAAGATTATTATTTATACAAAAATATGTGTCAAAATAACTAGATAAATTATGTTATAATTAGTAACTTACACGATCAAATTGGATAAATTCCAATGCTTCTTCGTTCGAACAATTCCGTCCCACTGGAGAAATATTTATAACAGAGGTTCGAAAATCCACAAAATTTCCTCTTTTACAAGGTAGTTGCAGCCCGGATAAATATTCCATAACAAAATTTAGAAATGTTTGTAATTTTTCTTCCCCTAAAAATTTGACTATAGAGTTTTTCCCCATTAGATGGGTTCCTTTATAAGCCACATTTCCATTTTCGGGAAAAACATAGTCCAGATCTTCCAAAACTTAAAATAAAAATATAAAAATTTTTATTATGTACTATAAATAAATAACATATCCTTTACTTTATAATCTGTTACCATTATGTCCCAATTGACGTGTAATTTGAGCTAGATGAGATCCTCCAACCAATCCAACTGAGACTATTTTAGTCAAATTTAAAAGCCATTTATATAAATCAGGATCAATAGTCTATACAAATTGTATGAAAGTATTGAAATTTTATTGCATTTAAATGAGGTATTTTGAGAAGTCAAACTTGTTCTGAGATTACCTGTGCACTTCCTGTGGTCAATGTTCCGTCAATATCAAATAAAAAAATTGTACTTTTTCTGAAATCCATGTTAGTTGAAATAAGTTAGCACATTAATAAAAAATTCGCAAGAGAACTTGTTCTAGTTATTAAATTTAATAAATAAGATACGAAAATGTGGATGGTAAGAAAGGTTCTGTGGTTATGTTGTGAGATACTATGAGTTTGCAAAAATTTACAGTTGACCTTCATCATTTATTTTTGAGAGGCCAAGGCGAACACCCACTTATACAGAGTATTACAATACAATGATTGAAACTTTAGATTGAGGCCAATGAACAGAAAATTTTAGAGCAGAAATGATAATCCAGTTGACAGTTGACTATTTTTTAGACATGTGATATAATGAGATAAATCTATGTAATTTCATTATACAAATTACAATTATTAAAAAAATTTACCATGCAACTGTACAGTGATCGTGATATAAATTTTTTTATAGTTAGCATCGTTTTGTACGTCTATTGAGCCTCCGGAGATTATTACAATAGCACACTCATGATTTTAATTAGTGGTTTTATAAATTGTGACTTAAAAAATTCAAAATGTGGCAAAAATCGGCAAATTAGCTTGGCTCATCACATTTGTTGATGAAATATTTTCGGAAATTGAGTATTGATGTTTCAAGTCATCTAATATGATACAATGTACTTCGTTTATAGAGAAGTTCTATAAATGACAAGCTCCGTTTTTGGACCTGAATTACTGAATACTTTCTTTTGGACCGAGCGTAGAGCTTTAGAATGAGGATGACGTCATGAAAGGGATTCAAAGAAACACGGTCATAAATCTCAAAAAATTATAAATCATAGAATATTTCATAATAGAAGTGCACTCTAGTGACTTTCACAAATGTTCGAAGAAGTAAGTCTATAAATCGCTCGACAATAAGTACAACTTAACCGCTGCGATGAAATAAATTTTCGATTACAATTCTTCAAATACTCAAGTGTTCTGAGTCATGATAATCGGTAATTATATTTGTTAAAGATTAAGTCAATCTTTGTTTGACTTTCAGAGACCAGACGATATATTTTCATAATTATTGTTAAATAAAGATTATTTTCATTATTTAAAATTTGTATTGTTGTTCCATTTGTTGGATTTATTGAATATGGTTTTGTTTCCAAATATAAAGTTAATTGATTAACGAGTTAATGTTAGTGATCTCTGGGAATTTCGTGCATATAAATTTAACTAATTTAGTCGATTTAGACCAGGATCATAACAATAGTATCAAATAAAATAACACTCAAATTCCTTAATTTTAATTCTATTTTCTTACCGCATGAATCGAGGGTATAAAATAAAACGATTATAAGCCTGAATGTTCGGTCAGAATCTTTACGAAATTAAGGAGCGAAGTTTCTGAGCTTTCTTAGGCTTTCGGGCGGAGATTTCTATTTGTAATCTATCAGAAAAATGGTTTGTGTCCAAGAAGTTATCTGAAAAGTATCCGATTGTGCAGACTGGGATCCTGTAAGTTTATAGTATAAAAATCTGTTTTTGAACACGTTTGGCAAAATACAGCATGAGTAATCTTTTTCACTCAGATAACAACGAATAGTCAGCCCAACCGCTTTTCCTTTTCCATGGGATTATCTGGCGATTGTAGGGAAATAGTTTCAAATGTGAATTTTTACTATTACGTACAAAACTTTTCCATTCAATTAATTTGGTAAAATCATTACAGGCCGACTGTAAATGTCGCAAAAATTGACAGTCATACAAACTTGCGCAATGTGATTTCATCCTGTAGGATGTCTACAGGATGACTACAGGATAGCGAGACGCCGGTTCTAGATTTACACATCACAAATTCTCCAAGTTGGCTACTCAAAACCACCAAGTTAGCTTACCGTATTTCTCGGTTTAAATCCCCTGGGGAATTATTATTTCAAACCGGGCAATAGCTGGGGAGATTATTTCGAGGGAAGGAATTATTAATTGGAAGTGAAAATTTTGCTTCTTTTACGTTGTTTACTTCCTACAAACGGTAAAAAAAAGTACAAATAATGGAATTTTCTGATCCATGTCAGGGATATCTGATACTTTATTGGCTTTTTTGTCGTTTTGATGTTTGTCGTCTTCTAAATTTTTAATTTTCCTCTTTTCAGATAATTTTACATAAAATCTAATTTCGCGCCCGATGAGACTTATTAATAATTCCTCATGGGGATTTATTTCGAGGTGGGGAAATTATTATTTCAGACTAGCCAAAAGTTGGGGAATTATTTCGTGGGAGGAATTATTTCGAGATGGGGAATTAAATCGAGAAATACGGTAGTTGACACTTAAAATTATATAATGTACTATCGTCCGTGAAAGTGTAATAAGGTAACTAATAGTTCTTTCTGACCCCATTAAATTATGTAATGTATTCCTAAAAAAATTTTGATCGTTGAATTAATCAGGTTCACTTTTAATTGGTTTCATTGCTATTTAAGTTGAGTGCCCACACTCCTCGCTGACCTGACCTGCACTCACTCTAACGGAAGATAATCTTCTCGTCGTTGTTTAACTTCCGTTGGAGTGAGTGCTGGTCAGGTCAGTGAGGACTGTGGGAATTGGACTAAAATAACAATGAAATCAATTACAAGTGAACCTCATTACATCACTAAAAAACGTCTAAAGCGGTCTACGTTTATAAGTACTACAATAAATAATGATTTACAACCGGTGAATTACTGAATTCCAAAGTGCGCCGACACGTGTACAAACTTATCAATTAATTAAATCAATCGAAACAACCGAAAATATTCACAACCACGTGATAACCAAAAAATTTTTTTAATTGCTTTCCCGCTGCACCACTTTAAAGTTCGTAGACCGGTCTCATTTGGTAAGACCAGCTAACCCTATATACCATAATTTTTCTGGATTGGCTCTCGAGACCGGTCTCAAGTCAAACTTAGCCGGTCTTACATTTCAAGTCCAAGCCAAGACAAAATTACTGGATGCGGCCCCTGGACACCTAACTTTTTGTTTGCAAGTTATTTAAAAAAATAACAACACTTAAAATTTTTTGTTAGGGATGTAAATTGGCCATAAGTATAAAACGGACTTTCTCCAGCAAAGTTTGAGGATCAAAAGTAGGTTTCCCCTGTTTTATAACATTACATATTATAAAATTTATAAAATTTATCTGATATAATTTATAATATTTTCGTTTCATAATCAACCCTGGGGCTTACTTTTGTGAAGAGGCAGAGAAAGCACTGTGTAACGTTTTACTTGGATACTCTGTACCTTTTGTCATACTGCCTGGGCACACAGGTGTAGCACAGTGAAACAAAGTTTGGCAAATGGAGTTGAAACTTCTGCCATTTTCGACAGTCCATCATTATGTTTTTGATCGCTTTTTCTACGTTATTTTGGAGCGGGGGCATTGGCCAATAGTGGAGGGGGCGGTGGCCAGTTAGGATTTGGGGAAAGGAGGCCAGTTGTGGGGTGCCAGTTGAGGGGGCGGTGGGAAGGAGCTAGTAGGGAAAACGATGGGCAATAGGAGGGCGGTGGGCAGTAGGGGGAACAATGGGTAGTGGGGAGAACGTATAATGAGCCAAAATTTAACCAAATTCCACTGGTGTGTGTGAAATAAAATAAAAATAGTTTGTCATGTAGCACTAAGTTACAAATTCTGTACACTCCTATGGTAATCAAAATTTAAGATTACCAGGCGCNCGTATAATGAGCCAAAATTTAACCAAATTCCACTGGTGTGTGTGAAATAAAATAAAAATAGTTTGTCATGTAGCACTAAGTTACAAATTCTGTACACTCCTATGGTAATCAAAATTTAAGATTACCAGGCGCTGGCAACATTTATAAGAGATGGTGAAATCCCGTGCCACAAATTAGGGTCAGGCAGGAACCCCAGAGGTAATTTTTGTTGTGCCACAAAAGCTTTGTACAGTCAGGAGGTAAAGCGACCTTTTAGGGTAGTATGTCAAGAGATACTCTTTAGCCTGAATAAACACATCAGCACCAATATTTCTCGACTTTAGACACATGAACTGCTTTCCTCATTTGTCCAAATTTTTGCAAGTGACTATCTGGTAATTTTTGGAATGAAATACCTGAAAGATTGTAATTTTTTTCACATTAATTTACACTCAATCAAACAAAAATTGTTTTTAAGCGTTTCTTTCAAATTGTGTATGTTAAACAAAACAACATTTGGATTATACTTTACTGAATCTCTAGTTGACAAAATATTGGATTATGTTTACCAGTTCTTCGCTAGAGTTTTTCTAGCAATTAAATTTTGGTGTGAATAAAAAAAGATGTATAAATATTTACTAATTATAAAAGCAAATTTTTTTTTATCATAGTCGTGTCGTGTCTACTTTTTGCCCTTATCGTTTCGTGCCATGGCGTGTTTTAAAGAAAAATGTTTCGTACCATATCGTATCTACTGTAGCGACGACACGGCAAGTTAACAGCTCTAGCCACGGAAAACACTATTGAATAGGAAGGTGGAAGGTGACACATAAGTTTATTCGTTCTCTCATACTATTGCTGAATTCAGAAACAAACTTTTGAAAGTTTTGATTTCCTAACATGATGCCCTGGTCTATTGCAACTTTCAACATAACATGAGTGGGACTGCAGTGAAAGTGGAGAAAGTAGGTACGAAAATAGCTTACCCTCCATGTATGCATACGAGTCTTTTCAAACAATTCTTCTCAAAATCAGTTTCAAACCAATTTTCAAAAACAAAACTACATAACAACCCGAAAATTTACCCGATACAGTTTAAATTCGAATTAGTTAATGTAATATCAAAAAGATAACCACAATATTTAATTCTTTTTCATCAAATTTTATTCACCAAATAAAAAGATATATTAATAATTATGATATTTGGCGAATTACATTTGTAATTATATTGTGGTAAAGGCTTCTTAGTTTATGGCTGAATGAACAGACAATTTTTTTTTGTACAGATGAATTCTTCAATTTGTTTATTTCCAATTATCCCAATTCAATGTTTTTACATATCCGACTTGAAATCGAAAGGCACCAACTGATGCTATTTGATTATGACTGAGTTGTAGTTTCTTCAATAATTATCTCATCCTTCATCGTAATCGTAACAACTTTATGTGCTGACTCACCTTTCGTCGGTGGTGGGTGTGGAGGAGGTTGTACCGGACAAACCATAATATGAGGATTAGGTGGAGGTGGAGGAANGGTGGTGGGTGTGGAGGAGGTTGTACCGGACAAACCATAATATGAGGATTAGGTGGAGGTGGAGGAAGTTGTATCGGACAAACCATAATTTGAGGATATCCACCTCCACCTCCTCCAACATGGCCTGTTTAGTATTAAAGCCCTTTAGGTGGAGGTGGTGGAAGTTTCACCGGACAAACCATAATATGAGGATTACGTGGAGGTGGATGAGGTTCTACTGGACAAATCATAATTTCGGGATTAGGTGGAGGTGGTGGAAGTTTTACCGGACAAACCATAATATGAGGATTAGGTGGAGGTGGAGGAAGTTGTACCGGACAAACCATAATTTGAGGATTAGGTGGAGGTGCAGGAGGTTGTACCGGACAAATCATAATTTCGGGATTAGGTGGAGGTGGTGGAAGTTTTACCGGACAAACCATAATATGAGGATTACGTGGAGGTGGATGAGGTTCTACTGGACAAATCATAATTTCGGGATTAGGTGGAGGTGGAGGAGGTTGTACCGGACAAATCATAATTTCGGGATTAGGTGGAGGTGGTGGAAGTTTTACCGGACAAACAATAATATGAGGATTAGGTGGAGGTGGAGGAAGTTGTACCGGACAAACCATAATTTGAGGATTAGGTGGTGGAGGAGGTTGTACCGGACAAATCATAATTTCAGGATTAGGTGGAGGTGGTGGAAGTTTTACCGGACAAACCATAATATGAGGGTTACGTGGAGGTGGATGAGGTTCTACTGGACAAATCATAATTTCGGGATTAGGTGGAGGTGGAGGAGGTTCTACCGGACAAATCATAATTTCGGGATTAGGTGGAGGTGGTGGAAGTTGTACCGGACAAACCATAATTTGAGGATTAGGTGGAGGTGCAGGAGGTTGTACCGGACAAATCATAATTTCGGGATTAGGTGGAGGTGGAGGAGGTTCTACCGGACAAATCATAACATGAGGCTTACGTTGAGGTGNGGACAAATCATAACATGAGGCTTACGTTGAGGTGGTTGTACCGGACAAATCATAATTTCGGGATTAGGTGGAGGTGGAGGAGGTTCTACCGGACAAACCATAATATAAGGATTGGGTGAAGGTGGAGGAGGTTGTACCGGACAAATCATAACTGTGGGCTTAGTAGGACATATTTCGATGTTATAAGAGTAGTTTTCAGCAGCAAATGCATTGTAGTCATCAAGAGGGTAAGAGTCAAATACACGCCAGAAACCATCTGACTCATATCCCATTGTCATTGCAACATAGTTCACTTGACTGAGTATTTGATCAGGATCCTTATAAGTCATACTGGCAACTTGAGTACCATGTTTGCCAAACTATATATAAATTTAATTCAATTTTTTTTATTCTAAATATTTTTAGCTGACTTACTTTAAAAGTCCCCCTGTCCCACTTGACCCACCAACGCCTATACTCATCTTCGCTGCTGACTTCGGGGAGAGTAAATTTACAAATTTCTACGTTGTCTTTATAACCAGTGACCCAAAGATTGTTCCAACCACCAATATTCACACCGAATCGTGGATCAGCGTTGATTGGGGCAGTGGAAAACAGGATATAGGCATCATGTCCTCCTTTATATTCAAACTCAAAGAAACCGCTCACCACTGGAAAGTATTGGTAGGTTTCGCTGTCAGGAGTATTTACTGCTTTTCCACCTTCAGAAAAATGTACACACAGATTGAATTATAATCAAATTCCTTCAGCTGTCTATTACAAAACTTGGTATATCAAGTACACAGCTATACATAAAACTTGGAAAAATTAGAGACCAATAAAACTACTAGGTCATATTCTCATACTAGATTATCAATATACCTTGTACTTTCCATTCTCCTGCAGAGCCAACAGTTCTAATACCAAAGTGAGCAATTTCGACAGGTTTAGAAGTTTGCCACCAAAGGAGTGGGTTCCCGCTCTTTTGCTCTCCCTCCTTGAATATACTAATGCGCCCTCTGTTCCATTGAATCACGAATGCATTAGAGTGAGTCGCACTCAAAATTTTTTCTCTCTTGAGAGCAACTTTGACATGTGGTTCAAGATGGTAACCAATAGTAATCTCCGTATTATGATTTCCTCCTAGAGTCACAACAATTGGCTTGCTTCCACTCTCAATGACACTTTCTTTCTGAAGAATTATTTGCGCAGATTGAGTCGCAGCAACGCAGACAACAATTTCATTGCAAACATTGAGTGGTAGGTGAAAGAATTCTGAATAGGAGGCAGTCCAATAATATTTGTCGGTCACTCCGTTATAAATTGTACCTTAAACAGAAAAAGTAAAGCTACAACTTTGCTTCTTGTGATAATTTAGACATACTTGGCTTAACTTTATAACAAAACTAGACCTCAGGGACAACAATCTCTACTGTAATACATTAAAATAATCTTAATATTCCGTGCATTACCTAGTTAATTTTACTTTTCTTTAGATTTAATTTTTTTTAGTAAAAAGGACATGTTTGACGTAATTATAACCATGTGTATAACATTACAAAGGACGCTCAAAATTTTCAGACAATACAAGGATTGCCTTTAATCCTGTGCTGGTAGTTAGTAATATGGCACAACCAATCCCAATAAAATTACTAATTTCTAGTAGAACTGGTCCCTTGGCGTACCTTATATGACAGAAAATATGTTTTTCAATATGAAAAACATTTTTGTCTCTATGTATATACAGAGTATTCAATTTGCATATTAATGTTAAATGATATACAGAGAGAAAGATTAAGTCGGAGACGTGGATACCCTAGATCACCTACCTCACCCTTCCCATTATGTACACACCAATTTGTAAGGTAACAAGATAGAATAAATATAAATTTATGAGTGAGGGTAATCTTTCTCTCTGTATACACTTACTATGGAGTACTGAAGCAAGTGCTGTTGACATGGTGTGTCTTCTGGTACTTTCTATAAATTACCACGCTGATGAAGGTATTAAAGCAAGGATACGATGAGTAAGACGAAAATAGTAAATGACTATTTTTATATACTCAGTAATTAAACTTCCGTGTGGGTTTCTTAACCAAATACTGATTAGTTTTAGGGCAGAAAACATGATAGCATTTTCTTGACATTTTTCAGCTTAACATAGTGGTTTAACCCGGAAGCGTATAATGCTGAACTATGAAACACTGCCAATTATATGTATTTCGGATAAATTAACAGGGGATAGTAGAACTTGAGGAATTTACTCGATTAATTTATTCATCCGCCTGAGGCATTTCCCGCTGTTTTAGATGCAACTTGAGGTAATTAAATTTAAACATCTAGATTCTTTTCCAAGTAAATTTATATTTTGTCCTGACCTAATTATGTTATATTAATAGAATGCATATCATCGTTTTGCTTAGTATCGCTTCCGTATATATTTAAAAGTCAATTTATTTTTACTCCGAACTAAGCTAGGTACCAGTTGCTGCTAGCCGCTCAAAGACTCGCAACTGAGTGCAGTGCTGTTGATAATATTTTTCCTGGTCACTTCATATGTATCTATATTAAACCAACATTGTCATTCGAGATTCGGTCATGTACTGCTTTAAAAAAAGTATTTATATTTTATTTAACTACAACGATATACAGAGTGAGTAAATAAGGGCTACCTAGAGATCCTCACTCCACCGGACCTTTCTCTGTGTCACCCACTATAAATCGGCGTCACAATTTTGTTTATTTTATAACATCACATTTTGTTAGATTTAAAACAGAATCATTTAGTCGAAAGTTGTTTCTCTAGCTTCAGGTTCTTATGAAGTGTAAATTGAGCTCTCTTTGGTTCAATCCAACATNGTCACAATTTTGTTTATTTTATAACATCACATTTTGTTAGATTTAAAACAGAATCATTTAGTCGAAAGTTGTTTTATCTAAATGGGAGTACCGCCGATGCTTCGAATGATTTTGAGTTATAGATAAAAGCCGTTCTGATGCAAAATTCTTACCACTGAAGATTGACTTGCACCAGAATCAAATGCAAGTTTCCTCGTCGAAACATGTGGGTCTAAATATAGGTGATTGGATTCAACCAAATGGGGTTCATTTGCTACAGCACATAAGAACATAATTCTAAATATTGAGTCAGACTGTTTTTCAGTCTTCTCTAGCTTCAGGTTCTTATGAAGTGTAAATTGAGCTCTCTTTGGTTCAATCCAACATAATTTGGCTGCCATTTCGTCGTTAGTCGTAGGTTTCCAAAGCGAGTCAGACTTTTGGTCCAAAATGGAATAATTTTTCTCAAATTTCACAATAACAGCCTTCAGAATACGTGCTTGACGTATTTGATGATTTACCGCAGACTAATGATTGTTATATCTGACAAGTAGCTGCTCGTTTGAGTAATCTGGCTACCGGTAGCGATATTTGATCAAAATCAGTTAAAGCACCGGCGGTACTCCCATTTAGATATAACAACTTTCGACTAAATGGTTCTTTGTTTTAAATGTAACAACATGTGATGTTATAAAATAAAATTCTAACGCCGATTTATGGTGGGTGACACAGTGAAAAGTCCGGTGGAGTGAGGATCTCTAGGTAGCCCTTATTTACTCACTCTGTAGATGAATCATTGACCTTGTGTTAACCGATGACTCAAATTTCTTCGAGAAACTGTTATTAGAAATTACGTGTTATAAAACAAACTTTGCTTCAGTCAATTTATATTTATATTTCAAATACATCAGGACGCAATTAGAAATGTAAAGATGGTAACGGTCTTATTAAATCAGTTTCGTGAAAACTTATCAAGTTATTCATCTAATTATCCAACAAATTTACCTGGTTTCAGTAGATAGTATGAAAGGATCCTAGGTAGGATTATTTCTTCACTACAATACCTTCGAAACGCTGCAATAGAAAAAGCGTTTCCCATATTTGTTTCTTTATAAACGCGCCTCTAAGCTGACGAAAGTTCTTCACGGTTCTACGACCATGAAGATTGAAATCGCATCAACTAAATTTCTCCATTGAGAACTAAGAACCATTGGTTTATTGTTTCGTCAATCATAAAATAAGCAAAGCATTGAGAAGAAGATATNTCCATTGAGAACTAAGAACCATTGGTTTATTGTTTCGTCAATCATAAAATAAGTAAAGCATTGAGAAGAAGATATTATAATAACTTTGCTTAAAAAGTAGCCAACTCTGTCTATTGCATTATTTTATTGTAACTCTCGGCGACTGCGAAGTTGCCCTTATTCTCGCNATTATAATAACTTTGCTTAAAAAGTAGCCAACTCTGTCTATTGCATTATTTTATTGTAACTCTCGGCGACTGCGTAATTGCAATACGGAAGTTGCCCTTATTCTCGCATTCATTAACTTGCCTCAATAGTGGTACAATTGAGCAGCTGGTTCAAGCGATTAGACCATTGGAAATTTGATTTCCGTGTATCTTTAGTCACAACTGCCTAGCCTTACATTATAATAAATTTAATACTTTAGGATTTGCGCCTACGCCACTGGAATGGAGACGAACCCCGGTAACATTTTTTATTCAAAAAACATACATTGAATCTGCTAGTCACGTGCAGAATTAAGAAAAAATTAAGTTGAAACATGACGAAAATGGATATTATTTGTTCCCTTGAGCACCATGCCCCTGTACTAGCTCGTCTCTCACTGCTCCAGAAAAGTGACTAACCCTCCTGCGTGTAAAGCATCCTTGCTTCCCCAATATTTGCTAGTTCTAGTAGCCTGACTGTAGAGCATTCTTGCTTGCATAATTAGCGATGAAGCGACGTTTCGGATAGTGTTATTGGATAATTAGTAATCATAACTTTATTCAATTCCTATTAAAAACTTGAACTAAAAATGAAAAAAAAACAGAGCACTTTCAACTCAATCTCCTCTCCTCTCCTCTCTATTCAATGCCCAGCCCATGTCATAATTAGTAGGATAAATGTCCCGTGCTGTCGCCAATATTGGCTATTTCAAATATTAAAAAAATATAATTTCAACTCTCGTGTCTTTTCTCAGCCCTCCTGAGGGTCCCTAGAGCTTTCCAGTTGATTGCCGCAGCCCTCCCGTGGGTTCTCGCAGCCATCCCGTGGGATCCCGCAACCCTTTCTGGGTTTGCGCAGCCCTCCCGTGAGTTTTCGCAACCCTCCCGTGTCTTTTCTCAGCCCTCCTGAGAGTCCCCAGAGCTCTCTGGTTGGTTTCCACAACCCTCCCGTGAGTTCCCGATACCCTCTCGTAGATTCCCGCAGCCCTCCCGTGGGTTTTCGCAACCCTCCCGTGGGCTCCCGCAGCCCTCCCGTGTCTTCCCTCAGCCCTGCATTCAGAAGTACAATAGCAAATAAAGTGGTTCGAATCACATAATGTCGTTTGTGTTGAGTTATGGTACGAGTTAAAACGCTTGCAACATTGTAAATTTTGAAGCAAGCTTGCTCCCCAGTCAGCTCATTATGAACGCAAGAAGCAAATTTGCTCTACGCGCAGCCCAATCATAATAGTATAATAACCCATAGCCATATGGCGCTTAGACATAGGACGCTTGTAAGTTCAACGTTGTCTTCTTGGGGCGATAACGCTGATTTTTATGAAAGAAAAAGCAATTTGGAACGTAATCGTAAAATATCATAGGTGTAGCTTCAATTCCCAATTGTTTATGCAGGCAATGAAAAAATGTAAGCAAGGGTGCTCTACGCGCAGTAAGAGACGAGCTAGAGGTCTTTGAAGAAATAAGAATAAGTTCGCGAATTTTTTTTTAAATTCGGTTTACGGGACAATGTAACATAAGGAGATGCTCAAACTCAAATAGCTGATCAGAAAATCCGAGTGCAAAGAATGAGATGCTTATCATCATAATGTCCTTTAGCTATCCTGAAAACGTTCCCATATGCTTTCTCATCATCGATAACTTTCACTATTTTGATAAACTACAGACTATGTTATTCAGTGCGTTATAAACAAGCGCTTCTCTTTGTATGCACTTATGTTACAATTTTTGTATTGGTAATTCACACTCGAAGCATTACATTGTTTTTCTCAACTGCTCAAATAATTTTTCTATTTGTCTTTCCAACTTTATTTAATTTTGGTTTACTCCTAAAATTCATTCAATACTAGTCCTCTTCCTAGCTTGCCTCCAATTATCTTCCTCCTGGGTCAAGTTGTTTATTCTTATCTGCCTCGTTTCGGCGTGTCATCCAAACATTGAACGATTTTTTCCTTATTATAATTATTACAGAGTTTGCTCCGTCATTACAACCCTTTCTACTCTTTCGAATTTTTTACTAATGTAAATATTCGAATGTGCTAATAAAAAAATTAATTTTACCAATCGGTCTTGCAATGCGCTTGCCATTTGCATGTAGTTTGTGCTGTACTGTTTGCTGTTGGAGTTTCTTTACGTCGATCTATTGCAACAAAGTTTGTGGTTCGCTGCTCCCCTCCCCTGCCTCATGCTTGGACGTCGCTGCTCATTTCTGACACACGGTCTATGGCCACTAGTTACTGTCAGCATACAGTTTGCCGCTCACTGCTAATTTACGCATCACGGTTTGACATGTGCACGGCGTTACTGCAGCCAAATTTGCCATGGTTTCCTCAACACGATTTTCTAATCCTAGCTCATATTTACAAAATTGTTTACGAATTCGCTCCTGCAGTAACATTTACCACTCCACGCTTATTACTTTATAACGATTTTCTGCTCTACAGTTGATCCTAATCTGTGGTTTTGTTGTTGCTAATTCTTGCAGCATCATTTGACGTTGGTCTCTTGAATTGCCGAATTTTTCAATCGATGTAAGCAAATTGTAGATTGTTTAATAAAATTATGTAGCTCGAGTAAGGAATTATTATATGGTTTAGGTTGAATACCAATAGTATTTAGCAACAACTAGAATACTACTACTTTCCTTGTTCGGAATGTTACCGATGACGGCATAAGTAGTTCCCGTTTAAAAAAATTTTTTTTTCACTCCCGCCTTCCTTGCCTTGAATATTTTATTTGCTGGTACCGTAAAAACGCAATTAGTTGCACATGCTACTGTTCAAATTCATTGTCCTGTATAATTTTTACCAAAGGTACTCCACGGGCAAGTAGATTTGGGTAAGTGATACGTCAATCGATTGGAAATCTAATATATAGACTACGAATGCGTTCGTTGTTGGCGCTCAGCTCAAATTTTGCTGTAATCTTTTTCGTCATTTTTACAAATAAATGATGTCGAAATGATTCATTGAAATTTGTTCATGAGATGAGGTTTCTCACTCAGTCAGAAATGATGCAGATTACTAGTTTAATATCCATTGTTGACGGTCAAGTCGAATTTTGCAAAACAAATTTGACAAATTTTTTTTGGTTGCATTGATCTGTTGATAGTTGTAACAATAAAGCAGAAATTCACATTGTGTTATAAAACCAACAATAGAATGCCATGCCTAATGCATGAGTGGCTGAGTGGTTACTAATTATTAAAAACTTTTTGCACACGAAAAGCAGCGAGTGGGTTAACCTGAACAGTTTAGCTGACCAAATTGTACGTACAATTTGAGAAAGTGTATGGCCTCTTGGTCAATTAAAGGGTGTCCAAGCAGTAGAGGCACAACTTTGCGGAATCAATACAGGAAGCATAGAATTAATACATGAAATCAATTTTTTCAGTCTGGTACCCTTTGACAGTGAATTAAAAATGTTTTAGGCATTTTGAGATGTTTGTCGAAAATTTTACTTTACTGCCACCAATGGTTTTCAGATTCTTATTCTAGGTGGAATTTGTTACGGATTGAAATACCGCCTAACCAAATTCCGTTTGTTACGGAATTTTTTTGCGAAAATGAAAAAATTCCAGTGTGATTTGTAGAATTTTCGAAAATTCTGATTTGAATGTAAACAACGGAAACCATATTCTTAATGGAGACAAGGTTTCGGATCGATTGACGTATCACTTACCCAAAACCTCCACAAGTACACTTGCTTATAATTATATAAATATTGAATTTGAACAGTAGCATGGTGTAAATAATTGCGTTTTTACGGTATCAGCAAATAAAATATTCGAGGCAAAAAAGGCGGGAGTGAAAAAAAAATATTCAAAAAACGGGAACTACTTATGCCGTCATCGGTAGTAAAAAATACATTTATCAGTTGCAAACAGTTTCAGAAAAGCTAATGTTACACCTAAATCGTACCTGAAGTGTCTTACCATTGTTAAACCAGCTACAAAAACAGAAATGTATTGCTTCTACGCCATAGTTGCATAAGCTGTATATAGTAGTCCAACAATTATTTTCGTCAAAGCAAATTCGAAAGCATTTTTCACGCGCTATGCATATTGTTTGTAGCTATGTCAGTTTGGCAGCCGCTTAGGTTTCTGTCTTGCAGGCCTCCGCTAAAACCATTCAAATAATTGTCTGGTTTCTGTTTATCTTTTTACTATCTACATCATGAGGACCTAGAGAGTTTCATTAAACTACCTCTTTTACGAAAGTACAACATGTCAATTTCATTGGCAATTATCATTGAAAGACATACATATCTGTAAAACCATAAAACCAAACTAAACCATTTCAATTAGTCGAAATTTGATGAGTGAGATGGTAAGTGTAAGTTTTCCAATGTCCATCCTTTGAGATTACCTTAAAAAATTTTTCTATTATAATTTCAATGAAATCGAAAATGGCACATTTCTGTGCCATTTTCGACTGTTTTTCAATAAAACGTAATTATTATATTAACAAACAATGAAAACAATTATATCCAACTAATTTCATTCGTTGCAAAAATTCCAGACGGCAAATTTATATTGCTTTTGTGTTTTTGGACAAAAAATATTCGAATTAGAGAGGCAGGGGAGAGAAGCTTTGTCTGGATGAGAATGAGAAGAAAAGAATAGTCGCTCGACAGTGTCCGGTTGAGCGTGAGAAACTGGGCGAGATTCAAGCGCCTCATTTGTAAGTTTTCAACCAGCCACGAATTGTACCCAATCCCTTTGATAAAAATGGGGCAAATTTGGTAGAAAGAATTTTAAATGAAACGTTCTGAAATTGGTAGACGTGGAAATTTAACTTTTGACACACAATTCATGTAAATTATTACCCACACAGTTTTTACTATAACATTACGAGCAAAAACATCAAACAAGTTGTTACAAGATGAAATACCTAATTATAGACTTGCTTACCTACAAACTTAAAACTAAATAGTGGAGAATATAGAAGCTACAGGAACTAGGGGCCAGAATGATTTTACTCACTTACTCGGAATCATAAGCCTGAGTCACGCGACTCTGACTATGACTCAGGCATTCTTCCATGTCACTGATTTTGAGTGACTGACTCAATAAAGAAAAGAGAGTCACTGTGTCATGACTCCGAGTCACCTGAGTCGCAATTTGTACATACGCCACAAATGAAATGTCCATATGATATACATTATATGCCTAAATGCTTTATAAAATATCAGTCTGCTTTAGTTTGGATGTCCGTATGTGATTTTGCGACAACTGCATACAAAACAGTAAACTACCGGGTAGTTACTACCCACATCAATTAAAAATTCTTTAAAAGTAAATACTACAAACAAAAGTGTCATCTCAGAGAGTCTGAGCTAAATGTTTCAATCATAGTTCCAACAAAACGAACAGAAACTTTCAAGAAATCATCTATCAACAGATCTATTTCTCTTTGGAACAACATCATCATCTACCTACTAGATATAAAACAAATAGTTTGAGTAGTTTCAAAAGGAGCATAAAAGAACGAGTTCTAAAATCTAAATCTGAAATCCATCTCACGTAACTGACATTCTGAAAACTCCAAGATCACCCTGAAACTCGAGAATTTAATAACAAACCAGAAACAAATCAACATTAATCACAAAATCCGATTAAAAAATAAACAGTAAAGAAAAAACAACAATAAAATTAATTTTAAAATAATATCGTTATAATCACATTTTGTTTCTCCGTGATTTGGCCTCACATTTAACTCGCTAATAGTTAAGATTACTTACAAGGGAAACCCGCGCACTGTCCGTCTCGATTTTGATAAAGATTCGACTGTTCTCATGTATTTTTAAGTGCTTAATATGATGGTGATTTCGGATTTTCAATGAACCTTGCTTCTGTTCTAAAAATACTTATGAAGTTTGTATACTTGCGTTAAGTATGACAAAAAATACGTGGTTTTAAAGGAGTTGGTGTGGGGGAATGATCAGAGTGTATGAAACAGGTGTTGATTACCAGGTTCGATCCCTACTTACCTCTCGTACACAAATTTTTTTCTGTTTTTCTCTTTAAATTAACAATTATTTTATGAAATCCAAAATCTGTTGAGTATAATTTCAATGATTTTAATTACTGAATTTATTAAAACTGCATAATGTTACATTGGACCCTGATTATAATACTGCTTCCTGATTTAGATGTTGTTTTCTTTTTCTTTCACGACTTTGTTTTATATAATAGTTTTAATTACTATGCTTCCATTTATAGTACTAAAATGTTATTATTCACACGTATAATAATTTGAAAAAGAGAAGAATTTATAAGATGCAGATACTTCATTTCTATCCTACACAAAATCAATTACGATTCCCATGCGTGTTTTTTATGATAAGCGTATGGAATTTTTGGGATGCAGATACATATTTTTATGACAACGATTTTCAATATTTGAAATGCCGATATGCGAATTTTATGCTACCAATATTCAATATTTAATATTCCAATACGTGATACTTGCTACCAATTCAACGGTTAATATATGTATAAGTGATTTTCAAGATATCGGCATTGAATTTTTAAGATGCCTATATGTGATTTTCCTGATATAGGTATGAAATCTTTATGATGGTGTGATACGTGATTTTTGATGCACATATGCAAATTTGGGGGGGGGGGGACCATTTATGATTCAAACTATTCTTTTTAGCAACTGTCGATATGACAATGCTGCATTGGGTGTGCTAATAATAGCACACCGTTTTTGGCGTGTAAATATTTGCACACTCGTGAGCGGAGCAAAATTTTTGCAGGGTGCGGAACATCATGTGCGCAATTACGAATTGTATGTGCGCAATGGACGTTAACATTCTCATTACGCATTGTACATGCGCAGTGGCGTTCTAGGAGCGCAGTTGATGATTTTATAAGCAGTAGACAATTTATGTGTTAATTTGAACAGTATTGGTAGTCATACATTTAACTATCCCGTCTAAAATGGGTAATTTCTAATTAGTAAACTCAAATGTTGGATCGATCCAAACATTAGTGTTATAGGTTTAATAAGTTAAGTTACCATTGCTTTGTATTAACTTTGTGGGGGATGAAAGTAGAAACAAGTTTAGCGAGGAGTTGTTTATGGATTCATATATTAAGAGGCAGACGCGTCAAAAGTTGTCTGTTTGCTTAGACAACTTTTTCACAAAAATATTCTTGTCTAATCCGAAACACTTTATGTATAGCCAGCAACAAAAAAGTTGCTTGTGATGCGGCAAAACGCAATACGTAGCACAAATTACGTGCAAGTGTCGCATCACCTTAAAGCAAAACAGGAAGGTAAACTCTACTATCTTTGAACTGCAGAGGGGCGGAAGATTAGATCCACTTTACCAGGGCTGCGCCTTTGATGAGGTGGAAAGCGGTTGTGTTAATCTCCCTTTCCCTACACCAAAATTTTCAGATGTGAGCTATATGAACATTTGGAATGGTTTGGTTGTTATGACAGTGAGCTGTATGAAGACAAAAGTTCCTAGGTTGGTGTGCTTTGTAGCAATGCCACAGACTTATAGGTCAATGGTCGGTGGGTAATGGGGAAACTTTGGGTGTTACCTCGGCGTGCTGTAGCAACACCGCAGACTTAGCTCGGTGGAATGCAGAAAGTTGGTAGTGGGTTTGGCAAATTTATTGAGCTATTTGCTTCGCGCGCTGTACCGTATCTTGCCGCCCAATCTTCGGTACTGTATCTATGGCACCGTACATTCGTTACTATATTTTCATAGAGTGTACGACTGGGTTAGTTGAGCCTCTTACCAAAGCGATTATAACTTCATCTGAATAGTGGACTGACTAGGAAACTTGTATCATCATTAAAATTATAATTGATTCTACGAATTTTAATAGATAGACATCTTAAAACTCGTTCCTTTACAATTTTTAATATAAAAAGTTCTCAAATATGCCATATTATTTTTTTATCTCAATTTACAATAATGACGTCCGTATGGTCATGTTAACTGCTAATGACCATGATACTGACTTGTAAAGGTTCTCATTATTACTTTTGCCAAGAAAATGTTAATTGCTCGTATATTTAATTGTCTGCTAGTTCTTGTTATATTATACTTTCTAAGTATTAGTTCTTTTGCAACTAATTTTCACAGTGCTCCTAAAATAAGAGTTGTTCAACCACTGAGATTAGCAGAAAGTGTAGCCAATCGTGAAATCTATACAACCTCGTCCGAACGCGTTCAATTCCAATGTTCTGCAAATTACCCTGTGCAATGGATCTACAGTGGTTTTGGGGTTTGATAAAAAAAAAAAAAAATTTTTTTAATTTGTGCTATTTTTCTTACAATTAAAATTTCAGGCACCCGAATTTCATGCTAAGACCTTTGTAGAATTTCAGAAGAAAAATAACAAAGAATTGAGTAAAATTTATGAAGCGGAATTGGAAATATTTTCTACAAATGAGCATCACACAGGGGAATACAAATGTGTCAATATTGAACTCCAGGATTTAAGTGCACACTTTTACGTCTATGTACCAGGTGCCTTATCTAATTAGTTCATTGACCAAATATTAATTTTTTTTAATTCTCAGGTCGATCCATTTTTGTACCGACGACCGGACGAAATTTACTATTTTCTGAAAATGATACTTCTATTCGAATCCCTTGTGCATCTTCACAGAAAAATGCTACAGTATCTCTACATAAATCATTTGGGGTATTCAAAGACTAATTCACATATAAGCATAATTCGTTATAGCTACTTGATTTGGTTAGTTTATGTTTTTAGGGTGTACTAGAAGACCCAATTTATCGGAACGATCGATATGATCCAAGAGTTGGGTTCAATCTTCCAATCAGAAAGTCGGAAGATCCAACAGGGATTTATATCTGTGCTGCTAAATTTGACAATTTATATAGAGTCATCGAGTATACTGTATTACCCAAGGATAGTGTTACTCGTTTGAGTAAGTCGCAAAATAATATTTGTGGTTTGAGGGATCAAGTTTTCTAATGTAGCAATTGAAACTATTTTTTGTAGACATCACTAACTGTGGGCCGAATTCATGTGCTCGTAATTCATATTGTTATATTCTCGACAAGAAAGCCATTTGTAGGTGTTCAGAACAATTTACTGGAGATCCTTATACAAGTGGATGTTCAAAATCTTGTAAAGACAATACAGAATGTTCTGTAAATTCTTTCTGTAACATTACGCTCAAAACTTGTGAAGATCCTTGTGAAAGTTATCATTGTGACCTAAAGGTTGCTGAATGCAAGCCAATTAATCACTTTCCCCGTTGTATTAAGAAGTCTACTGGTGAGTTTGCTTCAACTGAATTCACCATCATATCATCTAAATTAAGGTTATCCATCTATTATCAAATATTTGATAAATTTCAGGAGAAGTTGGTAAACCATGTGGGATGAAACGAGACTGTGGTATGATAACAGGTTCGGAGTGTTTAATAAGAAAAGGAATACCGACATGTATTTGTAGCATTGGATTCAGTGGTGGAGAATCTGGAATTTTTGGTTGCAGTCCACAATGTCGAACGGACAGTGACTGTCCACTGTCATACGCATGTGACTATCCCACATGTGTCAACACTTGTTACAAGTTCAATCCTTGTGGGAACACAACCTCTTGTAAGATGATTCGACATGTCCTTTCCTGTCAATCAATACATCTTTCAGCAAAGAGACAACCATCATCAATTAGCCATCGATGTGACAACATCACATGTCCAAAGGTCACCAAGTGTCAACTTGTCAAAGAAAAGCCCACTTGTGTCCCTACCCCAAGCCTGACTATACTCCAACCAACGAGAGAAGAGCAACCTAGGGAGCACGAATCACGTTGTCCATTTAAACTTTGCAGTGGGAATTCTAAACCGAGAAAGCCCTTACCATCTGTTACGTTAACGCAGGAAGTATTGCTACTCAGTCAATAATTATACTTCTTAGTCNAAGAAAAGCCCACTTGTGTCCCTACCCCAAGCCTGACTATACTCCAACCAACGAGAGAAGAGCAACCTAGGGACCACGAATCACGTTGTCCATTTAAACTTTGCAGTGGGAATTCTAAAACNACCACGAATCACGTTGTCCATTTAAACTTTGCAGTGGGAATTCTAAAACGAGAAAGCCCTTACCATCTGTTACGTTAACGCAGGAAGTATTGCTACTCAGTCAATAATTATACTTCTTAGTCGTCACTTCCCTGATGAATTGTTTTGAGGTTATAGATCAAATAAAACTTCAGGATAGGGAATGTAAGATTATTTTGGTTAAAAAATTTTTTCTAGAAAACATTGAGACAACACGGTGAGATAATAATTATTAATTATTTTACTATTGATTTTGTTAAAATTTAAGCAAAACGATAAATTAACACTTTTGTATTGTTGCTAAACTGTCAATACTTCTGAAATTTGCGAATTTAAACAGCACAAGCCTGACTGTGTCCATCATGAATGGGACGCTCGTCAATTTGGCGAAACAGTGTTGTCGAACTAAATCGTATTATATGGTAACAAAACTAATCATTCAAATTAATATAATGTGGCTCGTTTAGCATATACACGATTAACTAAACAAAAGTCATGTGAAAGTCGATTTACAAAGCGTTCTTATGCCAATAAATAATTAACAATTCAGCGCATATAGCATGAAATATAATTTAAGATGTATAATGTGACATTTCTGGCTCACTCACACTGATAAAATGTAGACTAGATTTTATTCTATCATGACTACTTTAACCCAGATCAAGTCTAGTAGACTTAATCAAAAATAGCTGAGTTCTTATCAATGTTTCCAATAAAAAGTTAAATTTAGCAAATTTTTATAATAGGGGTACTCAATCTGAGGTTTGTAAACTTACAATTTTGTAAGTTTACAAAATTTGTAAAGTTACAAGACAGAAATTTGGCGAAAAACAAATTCCAGCCTCCTCATTGGTTTGTAATTTTACAAAGCCTTTGTAAACTTTACGAACCAAAAGGGCATGTTTTTAATTTACAAAATAGAAGCTTCTGATTTGCAACTGCGCATATGCGAGTTTTGTAAACTTACAAAGTTGTAAGTTTACAAATCCAGATTGAGTACCCCTAATGTAAAACAAAATAAGCGGAACTATGAGGTTAATCACTTATTTGATAAGATTAAACAAAAAAAAAATTTTTTTATATCCACTCTATTGTAAACATCGGTTTCGAATATAAAGCACCCTAAAGTATAAGATACACACTTTCATAGAAAGTTTGTTGTGCGATAAAGCACATATATATAAGGCGCAATTACGAAATTGGTAACCATGAATTAGTGAGATTCTTTCAAAGCGAATTTTTTGTATGGAAATTATATTAAAAAATTGTTTTTTATTTGCTTGGACTTGACATGGAATCATTTTTTCTATCTCAATTCCGCAGTTGTTCCAGCTATTGATAGCAAACATCAGCAATGTAGAAATTTCCTATGCTTTCTGTAGTTACTTTGTATCCGTTGCATGATTTTAAACTGTTTCTTAGTTTTCCTCACTTAAAAGAAGCAATAGAATTATCTAATTTTTAGAATTTTTGGTTTTAATTTTTAGGAATCTTTTTCTTTATAAGTACTTAAAATAGTCAAGGCTTAGAATTATTTAATTAGATCTATATCCATAATAATTATTTAAATAATAAGAACCTAGCTTTTGAGTTATCCAAACACAGTATTAATGCATGGGCTATCAAGTAATGGAAACCCCATTCAAATAACATCACTTCTATAGATATTTGAATTATCATTTAATATAAAAACAACAATTTATGCAAAATTTGTGTTTCGGGAGAACTTTTTGTGTGACGAACATTCAGTGTCACAATATTTCTGACGAATAATCTCTGACGAATCATGTTTTGGCGAAAGAGCGTAGAGCAATTAGAAAGCGACAATAAGGTTTTCAATTTGTCGCTTTGGTGAGTGTAATATACTCTGGCTCATCCTACTATTGTCCATTTTTGTTTCCGTGTTCTACGTTTTCTGTTAAAAATTGTAATTCCATTAACAAAAATCACATTTGTTTTTTGTAGTAAAAATCCAAATTTGTTCTAAAGTTTGAACTTTTTTTCAAATTGTTTGGTTAAGTTTCGTATATTGTCAAAGGGGATTAGAAGAAATGAGGAAACTGTATAAACTGACTCCTAACTTCAGTATCAAGGACTTTGTAGTGTATGAACAGACCCACTAGATAAACTCGAGTTTATTTAATTGAACTCATGGTGTCGTAAGGCGTATTCATGAACATGGGATACAATAGAATATATTCAATGTGTACCAAAGTAATCAGTATTGAATGATCAATAACAATTATTGACATTAGCCTACGTTTGCAAGAGTAATATGGAGCTAATAAACTTAATTAATGGCGTTATTTCACTGTGTGAATAATTTCCGTTCGATGGCGGTTGGGCACAAGGCTTGTTAAATTGCATAAAATAAAAAAAACCTTCATAGGAGAGGTGACGGATACAGCTATGCTTTTACATGAAGGTAACAATATAATACAACCAATTCAGCTGCTAAAAGTAGTTTAGATGTTATTATGTGTTGCAAACACATTATAGATCTGTCTTGTACGTTCGTTCGTCCGTCGGTGCTCTAACTAAAAAACGAATTGATGGATCGAGTTGCGGTTTTCACTAATACATAGCCCATGTACAGTAAACCTCGGATAAGCCGGATTCAAGGGACCGGAAAATATGGTTCGTGGTAACCGAGGTTCGGCTTAAATCTGGCCTAGTTTTTTATTTTTCTCCCGAAATTCCAGTTTTGCCTTATGGGAATTTCCTTGTCAAATAATAATTAGAATATTTCGATAACCAATGGATGGATCGATATGGGATTTTTACTATCGGATAGCACATGCCTCAAACCCTAACCAACGCATACTAACAACCTAAGAACCTAACAACTTAGCATTACGTTACCCCCAATATTACTCTGCTCCTGGCGTTACTCTAATCCAGATATTATCCAACCCCGGGCAAGATCCGACTCCGACCTTTCAATGTCAGTCATTATCCGACCCAGGGCATCAGTCGACCCCGACATTACAATATGCCAGGCATTAACCGAGCCGGGGCCATTACCCTACCCCAGACATTCTTCGAGCCAGGGCATAACCCGACTCCGGGCATGATCCGACCCTGACCTTACAATATGCTAGGCATTACCCTACCTCAGACATTATCCGACCCTAGACATTAACCGGACCCCAAACTTACAATATGCCAGGCATTACCCGATCCCGACATTATCCCGACTCCGAACTTACAATATGCCAGGCATATTCCTACCCCAGACATTACCCGACCCCGACATCACCAGTAACCTATCATGACCCGACCCCGACATTACCTGATGCCAGGCATTACCCCTACCTCCCTACCACCCAACCACCCAACCACCCTCCCTATCGAACTACCGTTCACCTTCCTCGCTATGTTTTATGCAACGCAACAGATGATTATGCCCGTTTCCTACGGTTTATTCATGGGTGATTTGCTACAACCTGCAACTTGGGGATTGCAATTTTGCCTAATTTTTGTAGTGTATTTTGAATTTTGCCTTAAAAACTCAATACTAAATAAAAATAAAAATAATTTAACAATAATTGAGGTCTGTCTAAATAAACAGCTATCTTCATTCACTTTATTTTTCTTAAAATCACAACAGCATGGTTACGGAAAAAGCATGCACAATAGTGTTGCCTTGCCATGAGGCTTAAAATTGAAAAGCAAATCCAAAAATCAAAATAATATTTACATCAAAATTCAGATATGGCCCAATTTATAAATATATAAGGAAAAAAATTTTTGAGTGTTTTTCAAAATATACATAACGCATATTGGGCAACCATGGAAATTAAACAACGAAAGTTGAGCAATAAAAACTGGAAATGAAATCTGATATGAAGTAAAAGTTTCTCACAAGCAATCTCGATGAAATTCCAAGCGTCATCAACAGGGGTCGGAAAAATAAGCTCAATCACTGTTTGAAGTATTCAAATAAGTACTATAATTCATCAAAATAAACGTGCAAAAATAATTTTGACCATAAAGATTAGAGTATTTGCTTTCTTCAGCAAAGAGCATGGGGAGAACAGTTGCTTTACTATGTACTGTAGAACCAAAAATGAAAAAACCCTGAGAACTTTCACAACTCGTTTCCCGCCAAAATTACAGTGCGGCAACCATCAATGTAAGTGACATCCTGGGTAGCTTTGTAAATTAGTTTATTTTTAACATTAAAATTGCGTATAATTTCATCCACTCATGATCCACTCCGCAAACTATTTTCGATTTAAATATTTTGTAATCAAATTAGTTAATTAAAAATTAAAGGATTTTAGATTTTGAAAATCATTTTTAATTAGGAGAACTCACAAAATTAACATTTTTACCCTAAATAAAAAAATTGATTTGAATAGTTTTATTCATCAGTAATTACTAGATTCTGAATTGTTTTTTGTACTAAAACCCCAAATCAATTCAATGGCTCTACAGAGTGAGCGCCTGCACAACTTCTTTTTATTGTACGGTATGCTGCAAAGTGTTTAGTAAAAGAAACAGTCAATTTTTGTCAATATAATATTATAATAATATTGGTATCGGTCGCAATCTGTGAGCTAAATATAAATTACTTTGCGCGTTTCTGGAACGAAAAATTCAGAATTGAATATATGTTTGTATCTTATGGTAAACTTTGACAATGTTGTATAAAAATTATTTAAACCGTATCTTATTAATTTGATTATGCAAATACTCAATTCAAGGATGAAATTGTTAGCGTAGGGGAACATGAGTTGATGTAATTATACAAAATTTTAATGTTATAAATAAATTTAACTAATTTACAAAAGCTACCCGGGGCCTCGCTAATGTTGGTGATTGCCGGCACTGATATTTTGGCGGGAAACGAGTTGGTGAAAGTTCTCAGGGTTTTTTCATTATTAGTTCTACAGTAGTAACTTATTTGGTCGGATGGTATACAGGGTGTTCAAAATAAAACGTTACTGAAGAAAGTTGCTTACACTCAGAAACACTTGAGACATCCTTTTAGCTGGCGCTGAAGTCATAAAAGTGGAGGGATTGTAGCCAGAATCAGCATTACAAACATACCCAAGCAGTTAGGCTCAGGTCGATAAAACTACGACAACCGGCATTATCAAAGCCAATTACAATTACTCTCCAAATGTAATCAATTAAACATTACAGTAATTGGTTGCTTGTAATTATAATTGTGTAATTGACAATCAACTAATTACGTAACTGTGTAATTGACAATCACACAATTACGTAATTGTTCAAACTATGTATCCATACTTTTTTGATAAACATCCAGGCCGACAGTTTTGCCTGCCCAAGTCGCCGTTAATCTCGGTATCTCCCTAACTGCCAAAGTGAAGTTATTTGAAAAAAAAATAATTAATTAAGAAGAAAATTAGTTAATTATTAAATTTATAAATTTAATAAATAAGAATTTAAAGTGATGGAAAATCTATACGGTTAAGCTCACAGATCACAAGGACAACAATGTTTTTGCAAAAACCATCCAGCTCTTGCACGTCTTGTAAGTCCCTTACAACCGAATCAGCATTTTTGTTTTACTGAATATCTAAAATACCTTTCTTAGATGCGAAACTTCATTTCATTGAACCAATGTCATAATCTTATTTTGTAAAAAGTGGAAGTCACTTATAGGTATCTGTATTACAAGTACTATTCATATTTTATGTTGGGTTTGTTTGATTTTTTATAGTTTTTATTTTGTACTTAAATGTAAGACAACTTCACCCAACTGCCACAGATAGTGTAATTTGCTGAATTCAATGAATATTGGTGAAAGTCGGAGAAAATCAGTAACGTTTTATTTTAAACACCCTGTATTAGTTTGGTGCTTCTACAAACAAGTGCTAAAGCAAGGAACTTTGATTGTAAATTTAGAAATTTGGCCTCTGAATCTAAAGGGGACGCTGAGCCGCTAAATCTAGCAACCCGCTCCTAAATCTAACTGTAACCTAAACGCAACATCCGGCTGCTAGATTTGGTGTATCTTTCTCATTTACATATGTTACGGAATAAGCCTTTCCACAATTTTTATCAAACTTCTGGTTTGTACTGAAGAGAGGGAAAAGTTAACTATTCTATTTTATAGTAATTGGCATGTCATTGCAACTACTATTTGAATCTTATCGTAACGTTAATTCACGAAAACTACTCGATACCCGTTCAAAAAGTTCTTGTACAATCTCTGTCAAAGTCTTCGTCTCCCTTTTTGAAAGTATACAATTTGACATGAAATTGGCAATACGATGGTTGTGTTTTTGAGTCTATCATTTTTCTTTTGCACAAAACAAATGATATTATATCGCAGACATACTTTTGGTAAAAACATTTGTACACACGGTATTTTATTGAAATACTTTCATTACGTACTGTTTGCAGAATTGATTGTAGCAACTGAACTGGGCTTTTAAGTAATTAATCGGTTAAGATTTGTCAGAATTAGTATATAGTTACTCATTTTCAAACGAGTCGGACAATTTAACTAAACTAATTATTTGAGTTTTTGATCTATTACTTGTAAGCTTGCATTTCAATTCTGCTAGAAGGTGAACACAGGATTTATTATCAATTCCGAGGACTTGGTATTTGAAATTTGATAATTGTTTCACTTTGATTTTCTTGCAATGCTAATTGGACTGGGATATGTACATGGTTCTCTTGTAGGAAACTTATGCTATTCAAGTGAGTATTTCGCACCTACTTGAACGATTTCGTTACTAGGTGCTAATAATACAGCATGAACCAATTTAATCCGGGCCGTAGAAAGTCGCTTTCACCAAAAAAAATTTAAGACAGCAAATAAACAGCGCGAAATACAAAAGTTGTAAGGAATGAAGTTAGCGTGTGTTTGAGAAAACATTCCTCTGCAAAAAATTAATTATTTAACAAGAGCAGCAGAGAGTTGAGAGAATGAGTGCAATAGAGTATGGTCCCTTGCATCTACTCCACCTCACTTAACAGCGAACCTGTCGACCCCTCTCTACCTCTCTGCTGTCATCATTTGCACTGCTTTGCAATAACTTGTCTAATCAACACTGAATTTAAATTTTTTTTTAAACAAACGCCATTCTGTAATGCTGAAAGATGGGTAGTTGAGAGAAATGACTAACTAGAGAAATGGGGTACGATCCCTTGGCATCTATTCCACATGACTCAACAGAGAACCTGCCGACCCCTCCTCTCTCTGTCTCTCTGGTTTGCTCCATTGCTTTGCATCGGAACATATATTTTATAGTGATTACAATAAAATTAACTTCACTTCCATCATTTACTATTCTCTATCGCCTGCCCCAAGCCGTTTTTGGTGAAAGGCGAAGAAAGAAGGCCCGGGTTAAGTTGGTTCATGCTGTACTAGACCCATCTAACTAATTAACTATCTATCCATCTATCTATCCTTATGTGCTCTGGAGTGATTAAATAAAACTAAAATTTGATTGCCCTGATGGTTTCTATCGTAATTGACGTGGTCTTAAAAATTAGAGCTCAAGTTTTTCAAGAGGCACACCAGAAGAGAAAGTAATAAAATGATCTCATTCAATGGTCCGTTTCTATACATTTTTTGACATAAATTTTTGAAACCGCTTTCAAACATCTGTAGTCAGTTGTGGAATGATAATCAGATGTAAATTTGTAACTAAGTGGAGCAATAGTCTGTTTCAATAAAATATCCCAGGTAAGTAAAATAAGAATTTCGACAAAACCTGTAATATCTAAAATATTTTGGTCACAATTGTAGATTGCTAATCGTAACAGGAGAAACTGAGCCCAATATGCAGCCAAATTAGTAAAAATTTAACAATTTTCAGTTGATCGAATGAAATAGCCCACTCCACTTGCACCACAATTTTATGTCTGAATTGCACCAAAATATCGGGGTTTAAATAACTCAATACACTTTTACTTCTTCATCATAGTAATTAGAGTTAGAAATTGTTAGTTTGATTCAAAAATTTCAAAACTTTGTAGCAGATTTAAGTCAAAACTGGAACTCACTTTCTCCAGAAAGCCAAATTAGATTTATTGAAGAATCAAAGGGAAATACATCAGGTAAATAGCTCAAGAAGTTGGGGAATCATGTAATAGTGTTAATAATTACCTAGTAGATAAACTACATTACGGGAAAAAGTTTTATGGAGGAGGAAAGACCTTTTCAAAGAGGAGTGAAAGGCAAATTCTGAAGCTAGCAACAAAATAATTGCTTGTGTCCAAATTAAGCACATTTTTAGCCTTTTTTCCAAACAACAATTTGGAGGTGTTCAAAATCTTCTGAGAACATCTCATTTCAAAGAAAAGATAAAAAAACTCCACTAATCACCCAACAAAAGAGCAATGCATTAACATAGTAAAAAAGAAGTCAATTTGGAGGAGGAATGTGACCCTGTCACATTCAGCAACAAAAACAAAAATTTAATTTAGACGATCCAGGTGTTTTTGCATGCTATTGGCATGATTAAGGAAAGCAGGTACCCTTTTTTAACAATAATTGTTAATTGATGTTTCAGTCATGACATGTTCCGCTTTCTTCTACGAAGTAAAATCTGTAATTTGCTTTGTCCCAACCAATTACAACTCAATTATTTACCTAAACATACTTTAGGGGAACCTGGTCCCGCTTTTGGAGGGATTTGATGAATGCTGAGCTACTCTAGTACAAGATAAAGGTTCCAATTCATCTTAAATTCATCATTTGCAAATGGTTTGTCGACAAAGATATCCATGTTATGGTGGGACCTGCATATTTCCCGGACCTAAATCCAACTGAAAACGTTTGGGGTATCCTTGCAACATGAATTTATGTCAATATGAAACAATTCCAGAACATTCTGACACTTAAAACTGTAATTAGCCTTGCGTGGGAATAAATAAAAATCGAAGACTAGAAACCCGTCACTTTATACATGACAGGTATAAAGTGAATATGTAACATTGAAGATAGTTTACTCAACATCGGAAGGCAGATTAATAAGTAATCATTAAGTCTCATCACTATTTGGGGGTTAGGTATAATTATTTTTCTTGGATATTCAATAAAATATCAATAAATGGGGTATTTCAATGAAACAACTTTCTCCTGTCTCGTTTTACTTTCTCTTCGATAATTCTTCTCCTTGTAACTATTGAAGTATGAATTTTTTATATGCTTAGAATAGAGTCGTGTGGAGTAACTGCTATAAAGCAGAAAAAATATTTTCAATTCTGTTATTACATAATTTAATTTAGGTGAGGTGGGCTATTTCATTGAAACAGACTGTACAAATCGTTTTATTGCTCGAATCTAGAAGAATTTGCAGTTTGACGCTTGGCGAAAGTCCTGTTGTACTATTCCTCTTCATCTTTTTAAGCATATCTCACAATTCCTTCACTTAATTTCTTACACAGAACTCAGTGCAACCAATTACTTTTACGATATGATAGAAACGACGTTTCAGTTTCAAAGGAAAACAATTTTTTTTTTCTGTATCTTAATCCGTCATTGCTTTTCCTTGACGTTTTATGTCTTAAACACAAAAATTATTAAAGTGTGCAATATTTTATACAAAATTTGACTAAAATATCGTAATAAGCCAAATAAGATGTTATTTAGATAAATTTACTGTATGCTTGTTGCAAAAACTCATTGAAGAGTGAAGTTCAATATAATTTTGCAATAACTGTCTCTACTTTCTTTTCACCTTTTACTAAATTTCTAGAGAATCTTATGGAATTTTTAAATTCCACTTTTTGCACTGTATTTCTAATTGGAATTACCACTTTTTGTAAAAAAAAACTTATTATTTTAAACATCAAACTTGGATTAAATCATTCAAAAAATGGAGTTCGATAAGTTTTATGCTAAACACTAGCTATAAATGTATCGATTCCTTGCGCTCACGGTTGCTACGGGTTGCTACCAGTTTTTTTCCAATCAATTGCTCATTTTGAGTTATATGTTGTTGACAGAACCTTTCCGCTAATTTAGTTTGAACTCTTAGATAGTTTAGATATTTCAAATAATAAAAATCATTAAAAGTACTAGATATGTAACTAAATCACCCAAGCTGATAAAATTCGAAAAATTAATTAATACACAATAATTGTAAATCGTTTTCGGACATCACCCAAGTTGAGCAACCATGAATCACTAGAGTAATAAAAATTGGGAATTAAATTTAGAATTTAGTAAATTTCTCTCAAGCAATTTCAATTAAACTTAAGATTTATAAACAGGGCTCGGATAAATAAGCTGAAATCCTGTTTGAAGTAGTCAAATAAGCATTATAATTATTCAAAATGAGTGCAAAAATAAGCATGACCATAATGCTTAGAGCATTTGGTTTCTCCAGCAAATAATATGCGGATAAAACTTGCTTTATTATGTGCTAACATATTTGGTTGGAGTGTATATAAGTTTAGACTGGCTACAAATAGGAGCACCAAGACGCTATATCAAAGAGCTTTCATAACAAATCTAGAAGCTCGGTGCCTGAATCTAGAAAGGACGCTGACCCGCTAAATCTAGCAGCTGGCTCCTAAATCTAAATGCAACCTAGATTCTGCATCGGGTTGCTAGTTTTAGTGTATCTTTCTAGTCTGCATAGGTTTGAGAACTATGAATAAGTCTTTCCACAACTTTATCAAATTCTATAAATTTTTTGTTTTTACTGAAATGACGTAAAAGGAAAGAGTTCTATTTTATAGTCTTTTGTGTGTCATTGCAAATGCTATTTACATCATATCGCAATATTAATTTAAGAATTCTTCAATTAATTTATGATTCTTCTCGTTAGAGAATTGGTACACTTAGTAAGAACAGATTACTCTCTACCGTCAGTTCATATCTAGATTCTAAAATGTCATTCTTAAGTAAAATTATGATTTGAGCTGAATTTATGTAAATTAGAAGAATTCCAAGGAAGTAACTCATGATGTTTGAATTAGTTGTAGTTAAAGGTATAGTTCATAAACTATTGGTCGAACATGTAACCGTGATTGCGAGGTTGTAGCCAAAAATGTCAAAAAAATACTAAAGATCTAAGTCATCGCTGCATATAAATTTATATATTACAAAAATTAAATAAATTATTTATTGTATTTATTTATAAGTATTGTCAATTTAATTTCATAGCCTAATGAATTGAAATATACAGCATGCAGTTGACCTAGTTCGCTTGTGACGCCCCCCCCCCCCCTTAATATAAGAATTACCGATTTGGGGGTAAATCTATAATCAGTACTCTCATAAGGTCAAAATGCTTGTAATACATGAATTACTCCAATTAATAATAATTTCAAAATTTTTAATTAGTGTAAAATTTATTTATGATCATTAGCGATGACATGTGCTTCAAACTTGTGAAGAGGCATTTTGCTACAAGGTTTTTTGCAATCAAGAGAAATTCCATAGGGCGGGTTCTACTCTTTTTTGAACTGTAGTTGTCGTTGTAGTTGTAGTTGTAGTCTCAATAACTTTCCCGTCATGCACTTTAACGTGAACAACTTTACGGTTTGATTCTGGCGGGGACTGTGGTAGGGGTATTGGAGAATCTGGGGGTTGATTCATAGGATAAATTTCAACATCACAGTCTCCACTATCGAGTTGTGATGAAATTGGTTGACAAATAGCAATCCGACTGGTAGAATTAGCATTTGCTGCAGCAAATGCATTATATTCTTCTAAAGGGTATGAATCAAAGATCCGCCAGAAACCTTCATGCTCGAATCCCATTGACATGCCGACATAGTTTAATTGGTTCAATGCTAGTTTTGGATATTTGTACTTCATGCTCGCAACATTGGTTCCATGCTTTCCAAACTATGGACAAAAAATAATTAAGTTCAATTCGTACAATTTTTAGACCTATGGCTAAGTTACTTTGAAGGTGCCGCTGTCCCACTTTACCCACCAACGCCTATACTCATCGTCACTGTTCACTTCAGGTAGATATAAGTTGCAAACCTCTACTTCGTCTCTGTGGCAATAAATATAATCGTTGGAACAAGCACCAAAAATTAGACCCATTCTTGAATCGGCATTATTTGGTGCATTAGTAAATATAAGATAGGCATCATGTCCTCCTTTAAATTCAAAATCAAAAGAACCGCTCAACACAGGGAAATGTTGGAATATTTGGCTATCGGGAGTATTCATTGGTCTCCCCCCTAGAAAAATCCAAATTCAATCAATAAATTTCTTAGCAAAAACACTAAAAGTAAGACTTGACATTTCAAAATTTTTTGTTATGTAAAAAAATTAGTCAAGAAAATACTTGAATTTTATTTTTCGCACACCTTGTACTTTCCACTCTCCTGCACATCCGAGTGTCCTGATACCAATGGTAGTAATTTCGACAACATCAGGGGATTGCCACGAGAGGAGTGGTTTCCCACTTCTTTCCTCCCCTTCTCTGAATACACTAATACAACCTCTATTCCATTGTATTACAAATGCAGTGGAATGAGTTGCGCTCAAAATTCTATCTCTCCTGAGAACAGCTTTAGGTGCTTCCTCACGATATATGCCAATTGTACTTTCCCTATTGTGGTTTCCTCCCAGAGTCACAATAACTGAGTTGGCAATATTGCGATTCGGCATATCGTCATGAAGAATTATTTGTGCAGATTGACTCGCGGCGACGCAGACAACTATTTCGTTACATATTTTGAGTGGAAGGTGGAAGAATTCAGAGTAGACTATTTTCTTGTATTCTTTGTTGGTTACTCCGGTGTAAATTGTACCTAAATACACGATAAATTTTAAACTAATATTTAGCTAATTTTACATATGTTTTGTTTTAATTAGAGAATCAGTTTTTCATTCCTACTATTAAGAACAACTAATGCGGACAGACCTAGAGAGCATCTTAACCTTAGTGAATATTTACATTCAAACTGTTAGGTACTGGTACCTGCTTAGTCTTATGCTACATGTTAAAAAAATCGGTTTGCCATAAACGACTACTCAGAAAAAAAAAGGAAAATAAATTGCTCAGTACAACCAACTGCATTAAACGATTATACAAAACACCGATTTATTCCTTGCGGAAGTTTATTCTGCTTTACGGTTTAACTATTTCTACAATAAAAAAATACTTAAGGTTTAAATCCAACCGTTTTAGGTTATTTTAGTTAGCTTATACCAAAGAGTGCTCACTTTTTATATAACCAAAGGAACCTGTTGAATTCGACTACAGGGTGGGGTGCATTGAAAAAAATTTTTTAAGCTAAAAAATTAAGCTAAACTTTCGTAGTAACGGTTTTCAGTGGCTTGAGAAATTCATGTGTGAAAAAGTGTGACATANCCAAAGAGTGCTCACTTTTTATATAACCAAAGGAACCTGTTGAATTCGACTACAGGGTGGGGTGCATTGAAAAATTTTTTTTAAGCTAAAAAATTAAGCTAAACTTTCGTAGTAACGGTTTTCAGTAGCTTGAGAAATTCATGTGTGAAAAAGTGTGACAGAATTAATTTTTCATTTTCCGCAAAATCATTTCTCAAAATTTTGCCTTCTTATTTGAACACACTGTATAATAAACTGTTACTTATCAAATACTGAATTGTATTTACGACTCGAGTTAAATGGTGATAATCCTCGAAGTGATACGTGAAGTATCCGAAGCGAACATGATTCAATAAAAACCCCCCAAGCCACAAATGTGGTTATTTTTCATTGACCCTATANCGCAAAATCATTTCTCAAAATTTTGCCTTCTTATTTGAACACACTGTATAATAAACTGTTACTTATCAAATACTCAATTGTATTTACGACTCGAGTTAAATGGTGATAATCCTCGAAGTGATACGTGAAGTATCCGAAGCGAACATGATTCAATAAAAACCCCACAAGCCACAAATGTGGTTATTTTTCATTGACCCTATAGTACAAGTTGATTTATTGACGAATCTACGAATTTATATGGACATTCTGCTTGTATTATGTTCTTCAATGTGGAAAAGTGTAATTCAATCGGGTAATTGGTTTGCCTTTTAGGGTCAATGAACAACATTCACCTTTAACTTAGGTGGTTTTATTAACATTAATGATAACAATCAACAAACGATGCTTTACTTAAAATATAAAGAAATATTTAAATTCTTACTGTCGTATAGTAATGGTACAGTCGGCATGGTTAACTCCTTTGATCTGCTCCTTAAACTATCACGATAAAGTTTATAAAACAAAGAAACTGAATGAGTTGGAAGGCAACTAAGATATCATGAGTACAGGTGGGCGATTTGGTAACGGCGTAGCCTGTACCTAAATCACGGGTACGGTCCGGCGCGGCGCAAATTTTTTCCTTTAAGGTAAGGTATGCTTAAGTTACTAATGATTTTATTAATTAAGGTATCGGATACGGAGATAAGATTTAATCCTCTTGCACTTAAAGCTATTTTCTTATTTCATTCAGTATGTTTGGGCTTGTCTCGCACGAATCTGTCATAACATATTAACAAATATAAAGTGAATCCAATCATCGAATGAACGTTGCAGAGGCTAAAAACTGACTGTGCACAATACCCCTCTAGACAGCATAATATTGATTTTAAGGTAACTCTAGATAAAAGTTGTTTAGTCAGGTGAGCTAGGTGTGAAATTTCAGTGGATTTATGACTGGCGGGAAAACCATGCAAAGGAAAAATGAAATCCCAAACTCATGTTCTCAGCTGCGCCTTTGCTGAAATTGTTGTTTAAGTCTGCGCACACAATTGTCGCAGTCATTTAAGTCATGAAAAAAGGCGCTCTTGTGGCTTCTCAAAGTAATTGACTGAGTTTGCCGACTTTGCAAAATATAATCACAATGACTTGCAGAAGGGTCATGCTGATTAGGGTGTCATGAAGACTACATCACCCGGAATCGCAGTAAGTTTTTTTTGGAACTTCTTCAATTTTTGTTAAAAATGCAATAGAATGCATTAAAATTCAATTTTTTTCAATTTTTATTTTCATAAATTTGCATCAAAATGTAATCTTTCAACTTTTGGGTTCCTAAATTTGCTAACTCGTGTTTTACGCTTCGGCTTCATCTCTTCCTCATCTTTTAGAAGGCCGCTGCCATGACGTCCTTTCTCATATTTACATGTTTATGGTTTCGCTGAATGTTAGTTGGATGAAAAATCATCCAACGTTAATTCCAATCATCTTCTAATTTTTCTGAAGGAAGTATATATTGAAAAAATTAAACTATTCACGAAGTAAAAGGTATTTTTTAGTTCAACTGCTGTTGGAGGAGATGAGAACGAGATGAAGATGAGAAAAAGTGGAAGCATAGATTGTTTCATCCAAACAATTTTTCATCAGATGGTCGTCCGAGCAACGTTCGGACAATCATCTGATGAAGCATAAATTGAATAATCTGCCGCTCATCAGGCGAACCGCCGGAGGAACAACAGATGCGGCGGAAGTATTAAACGGGCGTAAGTCTAAATGAGTAGTTTCAAAATAATTAGCGAAACAGAAAAAACTACGCTTTTGAAAAACTGCTTCGAAAATCATAAAAACAACTTTAATTTATTTAAAAAAACGATACAGAAGTATAAAACTAATTTTTGAAGAAAATGCTAATAAATCCTTACACTATTCCTATGCTAATACCTAGTATATTCCAACTGTTCTAGGTCAAGAGTTGACTCCGAAATCAGAAACATGCAGGACAGTGATTTGGAACTGAATATGAACCTGATTCTAGTAGTACCTAATTTTTGAAGTAAGGGAGGTTATGTTCATAATCAGCAAATTTACGGTGAAAACTAATATAAGACCAATTGAATCTTGATTTTGTCAACTTTATTAATTTTATGATGGAATTTTCACTATTGCACAGAAAAGCTCACTACATAATAATTAGAAATCTATTACTTTATTAAATTTTTTTTAGAAATGTTGCATTTAATTTGCACTTTTTCAAAAAGTTTTTGCACTTTTGAAAAATATTTTGCAATTTTTGGTTCTTCTTACTATTCCTATGCATACCTCAATATCACTATTCCTTTTAATACCTCTTCGTTCAAGCACGGAATACAACATAACTTTACGGTACGATATGGTACGATACTGTAACAAACTGCCTTAAATTACAGAGACGGGTACGTTATGGCCCCAATAGTTTGATTATGGTACGGATATTGTCGTTCCTTAAGATACATTAAGAGATTCGGAGATAGGTCGTACCGTTATGCTATGGGTAAGACACGAGAAGATTTCTATTATCACGGTACGGATTGGGACTTACTCTGTACCCAAACCGCCCATTTGTGGTTGTAAGAAAAGTCTATTCAGCAGAGCCTATACTCTCTCCACCGTAACATTTAAAGCATATTTATAAAAAATAACGAGTCACGAGATGACCCTTTTGCCTTTCGAAAAAAAGAGAATGAGCGGAGTGGGAGAGAGAGAGAGAGAGGGGAATGAATGTCATAATCAGCGTAGCAGATTTATTGTTAAAATGTGAATGGAATAAATTCAACTAAAATTCTAGTAATAAAAATATTACCTACTCCATCGATGTGCATAAATCCAAAGGAGAAAATTTTGAACTCACCAGTTATTTTCACAGTATTTTTTCTTAAATCACCATGCATTTTAGCATAATCTGCAGCAGGATTTTTTATAGCAACATAAAGACAAAATAAAATGGCAACAGCAATTTAGCAGAACTAATGTTTAAAATATAATTTCGATTAAATGGAACAAGATTGCNTTATTTTCACAGTATTTTTTCTTAAATCACCATGCATTTTAGCATAATCTGCAGCAGGATTTTTTATAGCAACACATAAAGACAAAATAAAATGGCAACAGCAATTTAGCAGAACTAATGTTTAAAATATAATTTCGATTAAATGGAACAAGATTTCATATAAAAATAGACAAAAATTAATTCACATAAATTCTAAAATGCACAAAATCTCGATCTCATTAGTGGAGCGCNCATATAAAAATAGACAAAAATTAATTCACATAAATTCTAAAATGCACAAAATCTCGATCTCATTAGTGGAGCGCAGTACTTTTTTTCTAAACTAAATCTTAGCATGCATTTATTTTGGACTTTTAGTTATGCTTGGAGTATTTTGTTAACTTTGATGACCTCTAGAGGTCACGGATCAATTTTTAGGAGGTTGAGCCGCATTCTAACATTAGTCAGGAGCTCATAATCTACAAGGTTGCTGAATTTCAGCTCAATCGAACAGGTCCCTCACTAGACGCCATGTTAACTTTGGTGACCTCATGAGGTCACGAATCATTTTTTAAGAGGTAGATCCACCATTTAAAAATCACTCAGCAGCTCATAATCAACAAGTTTCCTGAATTTCAGTTCAATCGACAGGTGCCTCACTTGACCCCATGTTAGCTTTGGTGACCTCTAGATGTCACGGATCAATTTCACAGGGGTAGTGCCATGGGAAAAGTTGTTGTTCAGGACATTCCCAACATGATGACATAGGTCATTTATTGAAATAACAAGTGTCTCAGTTAAATTAAATTTATGCATCCCGTTTGGTGGCTTCTGGTGGATCAAAATAATTGTTTTTTATTCAAGGTTTTTGCTATGCCAATATTTGGTTTGCCTTGTCAGATGTTTAGCATTGAATACGTCTGAGCTCTTGAGTTCAGGTAACTATTGCGCACTCTGATTGTGTAATGAATTCATTCCCAGAAATGAATTATAATGCATATCTAAGATTATTTCTGCAACAAATCATCTAATCAATTGTTCATTTTGAGTTATATAGAAATGTTTGTTGACTTTATTAAGCACAGAACCTTACCGCTAATTTTGTTTGTAATTTGTTTACCATTGTTACAGAATGGAGATTTCAAATATAAAAATCCACAAAAGTACTGCACATGTACTTTAAGCAGCCAAAATGATCTGATAAATTTGGAAAATTAATTAATCCAGTATTATTCCACATCGTTTTCGGAGAACCCTTATCTCTTTGTTGTTGTCCAAAATATTTTCTAGGAACATCAATCGATACCTACTGAAAACAACAATGTGTTTCCACGTCACTAACCAATGGATTTAACTGTGATTAAAAATCGTATATAATGGTCTGACAGTATTCATTCACATCATCACAACTATTTTTTCAGATTGAGAAACCAAATACATTTATCTATCAGCTGAATAAAGTACTTTAAAGAAATTTTCAAAATGTTTAAACAAATTATTCTACTCTGCCTGTCTTTTGCAGTTATTACAACAATAATGGTCGACGAATCCAGTGCAACGGACGTTGCAGGTAAGATAATTCATCCTTAAGATTAGTGGTTATAGATATAGTATTTAAAAAATATTATTGATAGACATGTATACCTGAAATGTAATACCCTATACTGTATTGGATATTGTTAACAGTGGCCTCCAAAGATGGGAGCATCAGCTTGCAGAAATCATCCAAAGGAGCATTTAAAAATGACACTTCTACCGATGAATGGTTTCCATGCTACGGAGTTTGCAGTTATCTGGGGTGCAACTACCCTCCATATTTCTATTGCACTTGCTACAATTACCCATCCTGTAACCAGTGTTACTGCCACAATTAATTCAACAAATAGTTTATATGAAAGAGTTTCATTATGACTTTTTGATTATTCTAGCAGGATTTTACTAATTATCATTAATGTATTACGCTAGTTTGAATTCAATAAATGTAAAATAAACCACACCCTGAGGTTACTCGCGTTGAATAGCTCAATTATCTTAACATTTTCCGACTTTAGGATTTCCAAGGACAATCTAAATTTTTTAATATGAGTAGCAATTTTAGTTTTGAAATGATTTAAGGCAGATTTCAGAACCGGTAAATAATTAATTACATATATTAAGCTAAAAGCAAAAGTTGAATACCATATTAAACAATACTACTATACATATTCAAGAAAGGAAAATGTTAAGTTTCACTGGAATCAGTTTGTTGGAGAAACAATAGACTGGAGCACAAATAAATCCTTTTGTTAATAATAAGGCGGAAAAAATGATAATTAAAAAAATGATGTGAAATTGAAAATCACCTTAGTAGCGAAATTCAGAATTTTTTTTATTGGTTCCTCAATCTTAGTAGCCGTAACTAAGAGTTCAATACTTTGAGGCGAGTTACCCATTCAATATCCCTACACTTTTTCGTATGAATATTTTGTGCAGGTACGACTTCTTTCTTTCTCGCCAAACACTATTCTTGGTAAAGCAAAACATAAGCATTAGCTCAACGTATATAAAACCATCTTGCGTATTAGCATAGACCGAAAATGTATTTACTATTAAATGCCGAAACATTGTATTTCATTTCAAATGCTGAGAAATATTAACCTTAACTTTGCTAGATTTTCAAGAAAAATTGATGTATTATATAAGAAACTTCCAAATAATAAAATATTTAGATTGTTTAATTCGAAATGATTCAATGACGTGTGTTTAAGAATAAAATCATACTGGAGAAGTAATGAGAAGATACGGGGTAGATAATTTCTCTATCGCGGTATAAATTCATCCTGAATTTTAATTGTATTTCTTAGTTACATTATATTTGGCGGGTTACGTCATATGTTTTCACATATTTCTTCTAAATTGCCTTCCCTCATCTATTCGTAATCATTAGGCCGAGGATAATTGAGTTCTAAATAACGAATTTAGTTACTTAAAGGGTGTCAACAAATTGTCCAAATAGATTCGATAAACTATTCCAAAATACAAGAAACAGGTACAAAAAGTTGTTAAAGGACACCACACAAAGTAAACCAAACTGAGGGACCTGTTATTTCCTGAAATGACTTATGATAATATGTCCAAATTTGCTCATGCAAGCTTCTCAGTGAAATTTATCTGTGATATCTTGAGGTTACCAAAGTTAACATGGCGTCAACAGAGGCAGCTGTTAGATTTACTTGAAACTCGCCAATGTCATACACTTTGACTTCTTGAGCAGTGCTGAAGTTGAGCCACAGCTACTGTGAATGTACAATGCCTACTGCGCAGGTAAACACCCAGTATAAATGTAACCGTCTACTTCGCATGCAAACAGTAACTACACACGTGTACAATCCATATTCCACATGAAAGATGCGTGCAGCACATATAAATATGTCATAGATGAGGAATAGTAATAGACAGGAAAAGCTGTTGATAAGGTATGTAGTTTTCTGAGGAACAATCACTAAGAAAGAAAATATAAGAGGAGCAATCAGGAGAGAGGATATATGGGAGTTGGGGATGTTGGATTTACAAATTACAAATCCCTCCTGCGTTGAAGCTTTTTAGTCTCAATCTCTCTGAAGAGCTTTTCCTATCTATTACTATCTATCGTCTATAATAACTATGCATTGTTTAAGGATTTGAGCGTAAGACACAACCCCCACTACTGTATTCATAAGTGAGATAGTAGATTCCTTACTTGACAATGAATGACCAGGAAAGGGAGATAGCCTGTGCCAAAAGAAACCACAGGTGAGTTTCGGAGTTAAATTTAGATTGAAGACAGCATTCCACAACGAGGTTCAGTAGTATAATTGGTAGTGCGTTAGGTCCAGGCAACCTTTGGCGTGGGATCGTACGCCGCAAGAGACCAAATTTTTGTGGCAATCCCTATTTCAATCTCAAAACGGCGTGTCACCCCCGCCACAATTGCGCACGGTCAATGAATACTGAGCATGTAAGAATTGAAACTGAGTACGTGTAAGAAGTTTTATGCATAAATTATCCGGTAGTGGGAACCCTATTCCGATCCATCCATTTGATTCAAAATAATTGACTTATCATTTAACATTTAAACTAACAGCAGCAAAAATTTGAATTCCTGCGAAACACCTGGTATCGGCGTCACAGATAACGGACATAGCTCATCTTCGCACTCATCCGTTGCTGATGGATGATCCATCGACTGGTGAAAACCATGTGTCACTCTCGTCCAGTCGTTCTTGATTTATGCCTTGTACATACAAAGAGAGGTTAAAGCATTCCCATAAATTTGCATCAAAGAGTAACCGATTGAGCGACTTTGTATTTAGTTAAATAAAATCGTCGGTTATATAAATTCATAATTTTAATTCTCAATTACTACATGTGAACCATATGTATTCATTGTCTGCCTTAAGGTTAGTTTTGCAAATTTTTAAACAAACAACTCCCAATTTTTTGGTTGGAACGTCTTGGGTACATGTCATCTATGATTCACAGTGCGGTGACACTTTTATTTGTTTATTAATTGAGCAAATTAACTATCATTCAAAAAGTATCTTTTCTAAACCCACAAAACCTAACTATGCCGCTCCGATAAACTGAAAATAAATTAAATTATGTGACAAGCTTCACCTTTGAGAATAATATTTGTTTAATAATTTATTCAATAACAAATTCAAATAATTTATTACTAAATAAAACGGAAGTGTAGTATTAGAATAAATTTATGTTCAGGGCCACAATGGACTGAATTCTCAATTCAACCGAGTTGCGGTAGGGATAATTTTCTTGCAGTTATAGCTTCATTCTCAAGCCAAATTTGGAACTGCTTGTTCTTTAACCTTGTGCGTATGGTGTGTTGACATTAGTACTCAAATAGTAGGTTCCAGTAACACTGAAACGGAATATCCCTAATCTGTAACTCTTAAACACAAATGAGACAATGTAACTTACGTAGTAGCAACAAATTCCCCCATATATGCTGACTGGGTTCTTGTACATCCCGCCAGAAAGTCTTTGTAACTATTACATTTGTAGGATTTAAATCCAACAGATGTTGTTATAGATTCGGTGTAAAATTGGTACGATCTGCAATGACTGCATAAGCCTGAAAAATTAATAAAATTACTTAAGTTTCAGAAAACATTATCGTGACAATTTATAAACAGGATTGTTTAGAAATAAATTTTTGTCAAAATATATGTATATATACCGCCAGTGTTTGAATCTTGATTTTCACAACCTGGTTGTAGGAGTCCTCCGTTGGGATAGAAATCCACAGTTCCTCGAGCTGGGTCTGCTATTGAACTTGCGCAATAAATTCCGCAAGAAGTAGTGATAATGTCAACAAAATTAGCATCGTTTGGGTCCAATCTATCTGACGCGGGGACACTATTTTCAAAACCAGGTCTACCTGGGTCGAGCCCTGTAATTCTTGACAGTTTTTTTCCCGTTGATAAATTAGTAGAAATAAATGCCCCAACTTGTGCACCCAAACTGTGACCAATGTGATGAAAATCCGAAAGTTGGGAATACCCCAATGACAATAGTGCTGCAATTAATTTTGCAATCTCAAATCCAACTATCCGAACATTTGTTGCTGCTGTTGTATATGGTGGATTTGATAGAGTAGCCCAATCAACTGCTATTACATTGTAGTCAGTAGAGAGACCCAAGTAGGCTAAAAATAAACAAAAGCATTACGTGCATAGAATAGTTTACAAAGCAGTTATAACTTTACTGTTTTTCATTTGTTGAGGAAACTCGAACAAGTAGCTTGAGGCATATCCATGAGTTAAAAATTTGACCGGTTTGTTTTTCACAAAATTAGATCTTACTATTGAATTGTTGTTACTTGCAATTAGTTCTTGCGCAAAAACTTTATTTCGTCTACAAAATATACAGATTGATTGAGACAATTGGAATTATTTGAATACAGTTTAAATCCTTACTTTGTATAGAGTCGAAAGAAAAGTCCTTTAACTTGGGAAAATCCGATGGATGAAGACGCAATCAAAAATATACAAATGAGTATTAATTTTTTCATGTTTGGAACTAACCTTCAATATTTCATTCGGATCTTTTTATTATATAGCAATTTTATGATCTAGTTGACGTCATTGATCCTAACTTGAAATAAATAGTTGTCAAATTTTATTTATTTGGCTCTTTTATAATTAAAATTGTAACACACTACAGCGCTACACGGTAGCTATATTCCCGACTAAACATTTCTTCGTGCATTCTTGCATACAAAGTGATTTTGATGCATAATTGCAATTTAATACATTTAGGGGTAATTACTTAATATTCAAGTGTTGGGGTTCTACATGACTGGTTATAAAATCACTTTTGCTTTATTTGTTATGGATAACTTAATTTTGTAAATAGAAATAAGATGGTATGCTCAAATTGGTTTCCAGCTTCAATTACATTGCTGACTAAAATTTGCGTAACTTTAATTGCAGGCAATTGAATGTACTTCACCGAATATTTTCTTTTCTTTGATGGTTGGTGCACGCTAATCACTAGACAATATAGTGCACTATACTTCATAACAATTGATTAATTTCATAAATATAACTAAATTGAGATTGTTAATCGAACTTAGGGAATCGAAGGCTATATTTTCGGTAATTGGAGCAAGAATTATCAGTGTGATTGACTAATTTGGGCGGACTCATTTTAGGCGTAAAAATATAAAATTAAAACTTGAAATAATAATAATATTAATCGTGCACATATTTGTTAACTCTTCATTTTTGATTATGATTCATCACATAAATCGCTCTTAGTTTGTATAATAAAATAAGCCTAACCTGGAAAATACAAAACAATGTGAAAATAATTCTAAATTATTATGATTATCGGCTTTGCGCATCAAATCCGGTCATTTGCAGCGCCGGCATAAAATTATGAACGGATTCGACTATTGTACTTATTCTGTACATTGCAGGTACAGGATGAGTAATCCTTTTTGGTACCCTCTTTTTCTACTTTCAGCATAACACCTCCCAATCTATGTGGTTGCTTGCAATATTTGCGGATATTAAATCAAAACCATTATTTTTAGAAAATGGGATTCTGTAATGACGAGAGGTGGTTAGTTAAGTGAATAAACCGAAAGTCGAAGAATGGGGTATGATACCTACGCATTTACTCCATCTCACTCAACAGAGAATCTGCCGACCCTTCTCTCTGCTTCTCTGCTTTATTTTTTGACGATACGCCATTCTATAATTTTAATTGGTGGTTAACTGAGAGTAAATACCAAGTCGAGTAATGAACCCTGGTATCTATTCCACCCCACTCAATAGATAACTAACCGACCGCTTTTTTTGCTTCTGTTTTGTTGCACTATGCTTCTTAAGTAGCCTTCACATTTTGGATTCAATTGAGACTAAAAGTGAAGACTACTGAAGCATGTGGTACACTCTCATTTCTTTTTTCAATCTGAATCTCGCCCAAACGTAGCTTTTGCTTATTTTTTTCAAGATTCTGTCAATTTTTATGTAAAACCCACTGACGGTGACAGAAAAATGACGTCATGTGCAAGCATGCTTTCTAGGGTACCAGAAAAGATGACTCACTCTGTATATTCAATTTAACTAGATTGGTAAAGATATTAGGTGCATCTATCGATAGTGTCGAATTGTTCTTAGATAAAACAATGCAGCTGGAAGTGCTAGAAACCTAAGAAAATTAAAACTATGTGATAATAAGGATAGTCGGACATTCTTCTTTAGCCTTTATTTTTATTTTACTTAAAAAACTTTCCATGTCACCTTCAGCTACCGATGACTGCATAAGTAGTTCCCGTTTCTTGAATTTTTTTTTTCACTCCCGCCTTCCTTGCCTCGAATATTTTATTTGCTGATACCGTAAAAACGCACTTAGTTGCATCACGCTACTGTTCAAATTCAATGTTTGTATAATTATAAGCAAATATATTCCTGGAGGTTTTGGGTAAGTGATACGTCAATCGATCCGAAACCTTGCTTCCATTAAGAATACGGTTTCTGTTGTTGACACTCAAATCAGAATTTTCGAAAATTCTACAAATAACACTGGAATTTATTCACTATCGCAAAAAATCCCAAATGCAATGGAATTTGGTTAGGCGATATTCAATCGGTAACAAATCCCACGTAGAATACAAGTCTGAAATCCATTAGTGGCAGTGAAGTAAAATTTTTGAAAAACATTTCAAAATGCCTAAAACATTTTTTAATTCACTATCAAATGCTACCAGGGTAAAAAAAAAATTTGATTTGATATATTAATTCTCTGCTTCCTGTATTGATCCCCTGATTCCGTTCCAATCAAATTATAAACTAAATTTCCCATAACAAGACTGATGTATAAATACGCCGGTTCTGGAGCGCGCGACACCGAGGTATGAAAAAAAAAGAAACCAATTACGACAGGAATTTTGGAATTTTATACATTTTGGAGAATAACCGGATTCGAGTATCATCCAAAATAAAAAGTTTCCAAAATTCTTGACAATTTAGTACCCAATCATAATTTTTTCCATCCAAATTGGTGAAGTTTAGTTTCTAACCAGGAGAATTTTATAATACCCGGATTCGGGTATTTTCCAAAATAAATAATTTTCCAAAATTCCTTACGTAACTTAGTACCAAATCATAATTTTTTCCATTCAAATTAGTGAAGTTTTGTTTCAAACCCGGATAATTTTTTACTACCCGGATTCAGGTATTCTCCAAAATCAATAATTTTCCAAAATTCCTAACGTATTTTAGTGCCCAATTATAATTTTTTTCATCCAAATTGGTGAAGTTTAGTTTCTAACCTGGAGAATTTTTTAATGCCCGGATTCGGGTATTCTCTAAAATAAATAATTTTCCAAAATTCCTTAAGTAATTTAGTACCGAATCATAATTTTTTTCATCTAAATTGGTGAAGTTTAGTTTCTAATCTGGAGAATTTTCTAATACCCGGATTCGGGTATTCTCCAAAATAAATAATTTTCCAAAAAATTTCCAACGTATTTTAGTGCCCAATTATAATTTTTTCTATCTAAATTGGTGAAGTTTAGTTTCTAACCTGGAAAATTTATTAATACCCGGATTCAGGTATTCTTCAAAATGAATAATTTTCCAAAATTCCCAACGTATTTTAGTGCCCAATTATAATTTTTTCCATCAAAATTGGTATGACGCTTGTACATCGAAATTGTTTATATATGTCATTGTCAAGTTGATGAAATTTGGTAATACAAGAAATTCACTGGCTGTTGCATGTTTTTGTAAAAAAATGTCCATAATTTGTCACTCAATTCTCCCCGCCTATCGACAAGTGGAATTAATTAATACATATCACTGTTTGTGCCATGGAACACCACAACATACCCTGCAGTAATTTTCGTTTATTTATACTATATTCACACGAGTGAGGGCAAAAATTTGATGCTTGTATTTGATCCAGATACCACCTTTTAGACTCATAGATGAGAGATAGTAATATTATTATTATTATTATTATTTATTCTCAGAAATACCCTATTTACACATAAAGTGTTAGGTTGTTACATTTCTGGCACATTATAGGTATTGCTTAAATAAAATGAAACTTAAAGTTGATGTAAAGAATTATAGTCAATTGAAGGAATTAAATTCCTTTACAATTCAATTAAAATTACGATTAGAATTAAGAGTACAAATTAAAATTTAAAATTTAAAATTTAAAAATTTATATTAAGTGTGATTAAAATTAAAATTAAAATTAAAATTAAAATTAAAATTAAAATTAAAATTAAAATTAAAATTAAAATTAAAATTAAAATTAAAGTTAAAATTAAAATTAAAATTAAAATTAAAATTAAAATTAAAATAATTAAAATTAAAATTAAAAAAAAAAAAAAATTAGGTGAATAAATTTAAAAGTTTGGTTTAGTAAGCTGGGTTGAATGGTGTCTTCATGTGACTAAAATATTACATCATATTACTAAAATATATTTATAAAACTCTAAGATGAATTACCTGACGACAAAGTTAGATTTACACACTCTGATAGTTGTTTCTGTAGTAGGTAGGAATTTAAGTTTCTTTTTATACATTTAGTTTTGTTTAAATCATAGGTGATTAAGTTTGTTGGTATTTCCATTAGTAGTCGATTAATTACTGTAATAAATGAACATTTGTGATTAGTATTAAGATTAAAGATGTAGGCACGATTTCTAATTAACTTAGTTTCATCCGCATTAATTACAAGAGCATTAGACAAATTATTGAAATATGGATAAAGATGATTATTAATTTTTATCATAAGAAGTATAGCCTCAAGATCACGAATTATTGATGGGAATAGCTATTTTAGTTCAGTTGTCAAAATTTCTTTAACTTGATCCCATTTTCTTAAAGTAAGGACATACCTAGCACATTGACGTAATATTTTTTCAATTGAATAGAGATGTGTTTTTTTGCATTGACTCCAAAAGATTACCAGATACCTAATTATTGGGAAGATGTAGCTTGTTATGAGAAGTTTTCTATTCTTAGGTGTTAATAATCTTTGTATCGGGTGAAAAGTCCATAGCAGGTAGTTACATTTTTNCCAGATACCTAATTATTGGGAAGATGTAGCTTGTTATGAGAAGTTTTCTATTCTTAGGTGTTAATAATCTTTGTTTCGGGTGAAAAGTCCATAGCAGGTAGTTACATTTTTTTGAGATATTTGATATATGGTTTTTCCAAGTCATTATGGGATCATAGTTAAGTCCAAGACATTTGGTTGAATCAGTAGATTCAATAACCACGTTCCCAATTTTTAATGAAAATGTTCCCATTGATTTCACTTGATTTGGTGTGCCAACAAGCATTATTTTTGTTTTTTCAAGATTTAAACTCATTAGATTATTCTCCATCCATTCAGTTATATTTTCCAAGTCAATGGTTAATTTAGCAATCAAAGTGTTAAGCGAATTAGGAAGTCCAGCAATAAGTAGATGCGTGTCATCAGCAATAGATAGGAAAACTCTATAGAAGGTATGTGGCTTTCTGAGGACCAATCACCAAGAGAGATTATACAAGAGGACCAATCACGAAGAAAGATTAGATGGGAGTTGGTTATGTTGACCAATCACGAAGAGAGATTAGAGCTTTTTGGGCTCATTCTCTCTGACGAATTTTTCCTATCTATTACCATCTCTCATCTATGGTTTTAGACCATTAGCAAAAACTAAGTTTGTATACAATAGGATTAATGGAACTTCTTGTTGTATGTGGTATTGCTTGTACTAAGATGACTTGTTGTCGAAAATGACATAAGTTTTTTTTATGATTTATGACAAAGTGAATTTATTCGTTTGCTGTAGCAACCTTAGAGTAATAATACTATAATGGCTAGAGGGAGCATTACAAAATAAAACTCAAAAATAACGGAATACACAGGAGGGTATTGAGTGACAATCCGGTCAACAATAGTGACCCGTTACCATGAGAACTCTACTGTAATTGAAATATTGCAAAATTAACTTTAACAATACCAACACTACTCTACAGAAAATTTCAGGATTAATTATTAAGAGATCACTTATACGTTTAATCTTTGTATTTATTATTCGTTGATATGAGAGGAAGATACAGAAGGTAGCAACTGCAGTAAAAACCAACTATTGCCATGAAAAATATTTTTTGTTCGCTGAATTACTTGTCCTGGGGTTAAATGTTTCAATCCGAGTGTGTCATGAGACAATCCCGGTATACTTTTTACCTACTTTAGGTTTTCTAGTTGTTCACATTTGTGCAATGGAAACCTCTACTTAATTCAATCTCCAACACTCTTTGGTGTCACTGTATTGACTAAGGGAGTATATCTAACCTAAAACCCCGCAGAGAGGAAACCTTGTCAGGTGATTCGTTGCACCCAATTAAAGGTTGCGTTGTTTGTAGGTAGTTTTGATTCAGCAGAAAGCTAACACTAGTACACAGGCAACGCTTGTTTTTACATAAAGACATCACAACTAAGGCAACTGTCGGATTAATCCAGTTTAAATGTTTATTATATCCGTTAGTGCGAGTGGATTGTATTTTATATCTAATGTGATTTCAAGAAGCAATACGATACCGAATTCATTCCCATCTGGAATGATTGTTGGAGAAAATGAGTACAGTTAGCTTCTTTGCCCTTTCTTTTCAGATTCTTCCGAAACCATTTTTAAGAATTGGGCAAAACTGTTCATTTGAAGATATACTTAACATATGAAGTTTTTCAGAGTAATTATTTTCACATTTTCGAACGGATTGACAACGGTGGAATTGTGTGAGGACTGGCGGGTTGTCATTTTCTTCAAACAAACATCACTATAATTGTTAGCATAGTTGAATGTAATCCAATTTAGTTTAATCTTGAAAATTCTAAAGTCGCAAAATGTTAAGACAATTAAGCCATTCAACGCGAGCTACCTAAGGGTTTGGTTCAACTTATATTTATTAAATTCAAACTGTTGTATTACATATATAATAATTAGTAAGATACTTATAGGATAATCAAAAAAAAATAGCCAAAATGAATATCTGTCATAACAAATATTGGTTGAATTAATTGTGGCAGTAACATTGGTTACAGGATGGGTAATTGTAGCAAGTGCAATAGAAATATGGAGGGTAGTTGCACCCCAGATAACTGCAAACNTGGTTACAGGATGGGTAATTGTAGCAAGTGCAATAGAAATATGGAGGGTAGTTGCACCCCAGATAACTGCAAACTCCGTAGCATGGAAACCATTCATCGGTAGAAGTGTCATTTTTAAATGCTCCTTTGGATGATTTCTGCAANCAAACTCCGTAGCATGGAAACCATTCATCGGTAGAAGTGTCATTTTTAAATGCTCCTTTGGATGATTTCTGCAAACTGACACTCCCATCTTTGGAGGCCACTGTTAACAATATCCAATACAGTATAGGGTATTACATTTCAAGTACATTTATCTGTCAATAATTTTCTTTAATAATATATCTATAACCAATTTAACTACTCATTTTAAGGTTAAGATTTCAAACTTCCCTACCTGCAACGCCTGTGGCACTGGATTCGTCGACCATTATTGTAGTAATAACTGCAAATGACAGGCAGAATAGGACAACGAGTTGTTTAAGCATTCTAATTCTTTCGATGTATTTTTTCCAACTAATAGACAAATGTAGTTACTATGTCAAACTTGAGGCAACAGTCACTATGATATTATTGAACATTGTCAGATCATTATATATGGTTCTTAATCACACTTAATTTCATTGGTTTTAGTGACGTGATACGACATTGTTGTTTTCAGTAGGTATGGATTGTCGTTCCTAGAAAAGATTTTTAACAACAAACNACCATTCATCGGTAGAAGTGTCATTTTTAAATGCTCCTTTGGATGATTTCTGCAAGCTGATGCTCCCATCTTTAGAGGCCACTGTTAACAATATCCAATACAGTATAGAGTATTACATTTCAAGTACATTTATCTATCAATAATTTTCTTTAATACTATATCTATAACCAATTTAACTACTAATCTTAAGGTTAAGATTTCAAACTTCCCTACCTGCAACGCCTGTGGCACTGGATTCGTNTACTAATCTTAAGGTTAAGATTTCAAACTTCCCTACCTGCAACGCCTGTGGCACTGGATTCGTCGACCATTATTGTAGTAATAACTGCAAATGACAGGCAGAATAGGACAACGAGTTGTTTAAGCATTCTAATTCTTTCGATGTATTTTTTCCAACTAATAGACAAATGTAGTTACTATGTCAAACTTGAGGCAACAGTCACTATGATATGAATGAACATTGTCAGATCATTATATATGGTTCTTAATCACACTTAATTTCATTGGTTTTAGTGACGTGATACGACATTGTTGTTTTCAGTAGGTATGGATTGTCGTTCCTAGAAAAGATTTTTAACAACAAACATGAGATAACAGTTCTCTGAAAAACGATGTACAATTATACTGTATTAATTAATTTTTCGAATACTTCAGATTAGTTTGACTGATTGAGTTACATGCGAAGTATCTACGTTTGTTTATTTTTAAATAATATCTAATCAGTAAGAATGACAAAGAAAGTACAAACAAAATTGTCGGAGAGGGTCTGATCTTGATAAAATCAATAAGGATTTCTATGAAACTAAAAATGTACAATTTATTGGATTAGGTATTGCAGAAATAATCTTTTTTATGCATTATAGTTAATTTCCAGGAATGAATTCATGACAGAGTGCGCAATAGCTATCTGAACTCAACAGCTCTTACGCTTTGCATGCTGAAAGACAAACAGTTTGGGCTTAGAACAGTATGATATTTTGTTCTTTAGACATATTGCTAGAAGTCACATGTGCACGTTTCTGGAAATACATCAAAACATTTAGTCCGAACTTGCTGAGTACAATAGGTTGTCATAAATTTATTGTATAGCGCTTGCCCACTTTGCGAGGGTTACGCGTGAAATTTGCTGTGTCCTCTATGAGTTAGTAGAAAAGGTTCATCGAAAAACAAACTTGGCTGCCATGCTAAGTACCCATTGGGGAAATACACAATGGTTCTTTTAATCTGTCATTCTCACCAGCAAACTCGCACCTCCCACTACATCTTAACTATCAAAGATGGGCAAAGCCCAAATTCGGGCTACTTTTAGGAGGCAATATTTAATTTCAACTGGAGCTGCGAATAACTTCCATTTTTTATTAAGAGGAGTGAGGTGACTCAGAGTCAATCATGTTTTAAATTAACTGGCATGACTCACGTGAACTTTCTTAAACATCCCTGAGGATTGAGTCAGTGAGATGACTCAGTCATCTCAGTCGTGACTCTGAGTCACAACTAATAAAAATTCAGTGTATAAAGTAAACAGCATATTCTGAGAATTTATTTGAAACTGAGTCACTGATTGATGACTCTGAGTCATGACTTACTCAATTTTCAAAAGTGATCTAAGAAGAGTCTCTTAATCAATTTTATGCTTATAACTGACGCTACAAAAGTGCGAGTCAATGAATCATGACTAAGGCACTTAAATCTGACTCACCTTCATGAGTGATTTGACAACCGCCACTGCATCATGCCACTGAATGAGTTAATTTAAAACAAATAATTAAGAAAGTGACAGTCAGTGAGTCATGACTCTGCGTCTATATCCCCATGAAGATAGGGTTTATGGAACGGTAGTGTTGTCTCTCAATGGAAATGGTGCTCATGTCTCTATGCATATAGTGTCCAGTATATCTACTCGACGCCATATTTTAACAACTCTGGATGCCATTAAAGATGGCCGTTGTGACATTATTATTATCGTAAATTTATTTGTATTTAGCAAAATGAGGGAATAATGGAGGTATTGTTACGTAAGTTAGGTTTGAGGAAAAGGATGATAATAATCATCTTGAGTTTTCTTTTACAAGAGTGTAGAGAAAATGGTCAAATATTTTGAGTTGCTTTTGAGGGGAGCCCCTTTTATATTTTGTTTAATGTTCTTGACTAATTAATTTTAAGTTGAGTTAATCAAGCGTTACAACATTGTGTGTTATATCAAAATCTTCATAATCGAGCAGACTTTAACCTCGAGTTAAAACAAAAATTATATTTGACATAAAGTTTTGGATATGTTTGTATCCGAGTAATTAAAAAATTGCTAGATATTGTCTATTTTTAGTTTGAGCAGGAGTAACGGGTGAAGCGGAAAAAAAGGGACTGACGTAAATTGAGAATTTACTATTACTAATCGCGCGAATTTCATAGTAGTAGTATTTTTTTGGATTAAGTGGGATTTTGTATTGTGGAAAACGGGTTTCCTAATTTCCCTAGTCATTACCCCACTGAGGAAATGACAGCATCACAACAAGAAGTTCTTAGAATTCGTTTCAGACGACTGATTGAATCCAACCCGGGTGTTNCCACTGAGGAAATGACAGCATCACAACAAGAAGTTCTTAGAATTCGTTTCAGACGACTGATTGAATCCAACCCGGGTGTTACGAAATTGGAGGTTATTAAACATTTTCAACTGGAAAATATTCGTAA